>BQNB010050706.1:0-41380 GCA_026074375.1 Tanacetum coccineum
TGAGAAGTGGCGATAATAGGTTTACAATAGCTAACGCATATTCTAACAATATAACTACATTCACAATATATAGCACAAAGAGCTACACAACCTTAACTAACAAGATCTACACAACCATTTACAAAATCATGAGCACAATGCAAGTATAAAAGTAAAGCGGTAAATGTAAAGAAATATGTAAAGCAAAAAGTAAAAGAGAATGCAAATCGACATGGTGATTTATAGTGGTTCGGTCAAGAAGCTCCTCTTCGCCCTACTCCACTCCTCGAGTATCTAACTCGAGAGTTACTTTACTAATCAACAAGCTCCCTTTCGGTTGAGAAAACCTTATACTCATGCTTACATTATTTTTCCGACACTAAACTAGATGTCGACTCTTTCTTCGGGTACAACCAAACCCGTTATGTTTTATGGCCCAACATAACAAACCTTGTGTTTTATGGCCTAAACACATAAACCGCGTCGCTTACATTATTTTCCGACACTAAGCTAAATGTCGAGTCCTAATCTTAGCTAGAACCAATCTACCACTTCACCAATGTGTTTTAAGGCCTAAAATACTAACCAACCCACAATCAACCCATTCAAATATATACTTCATTTGTATCTACACACTACTAAATATTGGAAGACATTGACTCGATCTATATGTAACAAATGGACTAACTAGACTACATAACTTCGGATCTTGAAGATGACCGAAGTTCTTCTCTTGCACTTGAGGGAAGAAGGAAAGAGTAGAAGATTGGATCACATTTAAACAAGATTAAACAAGTTAAATGACAAAGATTTAGAGAGATTTAGTGAGATCTAGAGAGAGAAAGAACTGAGAGAAATTTGTGCAAAAGGGTTATGAAATCCGTTGGTGATGACCCACTATTTATAGGAGCTGAAAGCTGACAGTCTGGCAACGGCGGTCCCGGCGGTCCCTTATATATAAAGGGGCCGCCAGGCTTATAAGGGGGCCGCCGCCTAGACTCCGCTCCCTTTTTGTCTTTTTATGGGGAATGTTGTATCTGGTATAGAAGCTTCTATTTTGGGGGGAAAACCAGATTTCAAATTTTATATTTAAATAAAACATTTCTTTTATTAAAAAGTATTTTGTGTTTATTTATTTTTGTGAAAAATACTTTTGTAGAAATGTAATGGTTAAGAAAAAAATATTTTTCTTTGATCATCTTACAAGTTTAATTTGTTTGTACATACCTTATGTGATTTACATCAGGTGCAAACAAATGTCGGTGTTGATGCAGACTTGAGACATAGAGTGTTGTAGATATGTATGCATTGATGATTTGTGATTACGAGTAACTTGCGTACTTTACGTTATGTATTACATATTACATGTTTGTTATCACCAAAACATAAAGAGATCATATAGATTAAATATCGTAATATTTGCACTAACAAAGTGGGTTTTGATATATTCTAGGTATTTTGCAAGAAGTATTAAAGGTTTAGGTTATAATCAAACAAGCATTTAGGTCTGATTTTGGTGCATACTTACTACTCTCATCTTTTCATCCAATTAAGGTGCTCATCTCATACATATTTTCATTACATATATTTTGTTATAATCACAACATTCATAAATTTATATCACCACTAGTTCGTATGTAAAGATTTTTCTAAAAAAACAAGTAGACCTTTTAAATGAAATCTTGTAAAAAGGTTGTAAAATGGATAATAAAAATGTTTCATACACTATGCTACTTATTTTAGTCACTTTATAAATTACTTATTGAAATATTAGCTTTGTTGTTAAAATGGTTAATTATAAACTTAAACTAGTAAAGTTGTATATTTTGTTCATGTTCTTAATTTTATGTTTATCCTTGATAAATTGGTGGAAGAGACTAGGTTAGTAAGGAGTTGTTATTGTGATGATAATTGATGAGAATTGGTGGAAGAGATTAGGCTAGTATGGAGTTGCAATTTGTTGGTGAAACTAGTAGTAGAATAGAAAGTAAATAGTTGCTGTCTAGAATTTATAATATTATTTTTATATAGTAAACTTTGACTTGAATAACCGAGACCTTGAAAAGTAGATAGTGGACTTAAATACGAACGCGTGGAGATAAATTTCTTTAGAAATAGACTTAAAACCAATGAGTTATGGCCAAATGAAGTTTATGTGATTGATTCCCTCATATCAGAAATAATCTTGTTAAGACCATGGTGACCATTGGATCATAGCTTCCACATATTTCACAAGTGGGATAGTATAAACAATCATTAGAATGATGATCATTATATCTACAGTGCATGCAGGAATGAAAAGATATTGAAAGCCTTGAAGGTCTGGATCTTAAGGAAGATTCACCTTGACCAGTATGATGCTGATTTGCATTCATGGAGGACATAAATTCAGCATGATCACAGGTTCTGTGATTAGTTCTTTTGCACTTTTTACAAAACAAAACTTCATAGCAATTCTCAGAGAGATGATTGTTTTGTCCACAAAGATCACAATTTATTTTGAATTAAGTTTATATCTGTTTTGAAGTACATTTAGAGGAACCTGTTGAGCATTTTTGTTTCTGGAGTAAGATGACTTTTTCTTCCTGATTTGTAATTTTAGTTCATTAAGGTCTTTCATTACAATAGCCAAAGGAGATCATCTTCTATTTTCATATTTTTTTTAACTTACCAGCAGGAGCTGAATTTAGTCCCTTAGAAGCGTAAAAGAAACTTTTGCCTCTAGCAGGAGCTGAGGATGGTTCGTTTATTATGATACCTTTTAAAGTTTTAGCTTTGAATGTGGATTTTGACTTCAAAATTGATTTGATAGTCTTTGGTCCAGAAACAGGTTCAGCACCATCCAACTTCTTTAGTGAAAGAAGAGGAGTGCTACAGACTGAAGATTCATCGGCTGAATCATAATCAGTTGCTAAAGAGTCAGAGACAACAACTGAAGGATTAGTTGTGTTTCTTTGTGACTCATTTGAAGGTACCTCATCAGTATCTTGATTATGTAGAGTAGAATCTTCAGTTTTAGATGACTTATGTATATTACTAAATAGTAATAACATAATTAAGTTTATCTGCTGAAGATTTTAACGAATACCGGGTCTTAGACCCAAAACTAAGGTAATACATGAGTAGGTTAATCCCACAGAATTTTTATTCTTTTTAGTGGGAATTTGTTCATTGATACACAGATTAACTTATATTAGAACTGTTTTAGCCCATGTATCCTGAAATAGATGTTATCTCATTTCAGTTTTAATTCTTAAGTTTTGATTCTCTTTGAGAATCTCAGTGTTACATGTTTGCCATGGTAAGAAGTTCAAGTATTGCTGTTTTTAATACCATAAGCTATCTTTTGGCATGTATGCAGTTCTTGAACAAGATTTCTGTATTTTGAAAGAAGAGATTTATTTTCATTATTAATCAACATAGTGTAGATCAATAAGCAGATAATCTAGAAAAGGATTTTTTCTATCATCATTATCTTCTATTTCAGAAGAGTGCGTAACCTTTTATCATAGAAATCTAAAGTCCCCAATCACCATTCCTGCACTTTCCTTTGCCAACCGAAACTCTTCTCATTAGTGGAGTGCCATTGAGAGCTTTAACTTCATTACTTAATTTTTCATCAGACGTACACTTCTTCATCATCCAATCATACGTTTCAGAATGTACCTTTTTGATTTTTGCCTAGGATGAGCTGGAGGTACGAAGCACTTGAGCTAAGAGGGCTAGTTTAGCTTTGACTTTGTGGTATTTGGCATCAAAGTTCTTGGTTTGCGTCGGTTCAGGTTTGTTTTCAGATGAAAGGAGAAGTTTTGATTGAAAAGGTGATTGATATGAAGGAACTATCTCTTGACAACAGTCCTCTTGCAAAATACTTCTTGCCACAGGTGTGGTCATTTAGTTATGTCATTTGTTTGCATTTTTATACATCTGCAACTTTTTGCACATTGGTACAACATTCAACTTTTGACTCATTTTAGTCTCATAAAATACACATTTTAAATTATTGAATCGTTATACTCGGACAACGCACAGGTATTGTACTAGTTGAATAATGACAAAGCGAACCATATATAAAAATCAAATTTACTGTAGACATACCAGTTGAAAAAAATATTCAAAGATCAAAAGAGATGAGTGGCAAAGTGGATGATAAATACTTACTTTCATCATCATTTCATGCTCAAATTCTTCTACTAATAACATTACTGATGAACAGCAACAAGAAGAACCAATAAAATTTACTTACAGTAGAGCATCACCTTCAATTAGATACCCTAATCTTAAGAACAAAAACCCAATAAAACCCAGCTGATAACAAGTCCTAAATTTGATGTTTTTGAGTCATTTGATGATGAAAATGAAGTAAAGATTGGATCTTTAGTAAAAAAGAATGATACCCATTTGCCAAAACTAGGCGTAAAGGCGGAAAATAAAGTAAAGGTGGGACCTTTGGCTAGAATTGATGATACCCGTATGGTGAATTTAGTTGTAAAGGATGAAAGTGGTGTAAAGGTGGAATCTTTAAGTGGTTCGAGCCGTAGATTAGCAAAAAAGATGACTAAGTTAGCATTAAAAAGGGCAAAAGATTGGAGGGAAAGAGTTTAGTTTTTTACTGATAAGATATTAACGCTGGAAGGTAATGAATTTGTGACGGATGTGTTGGATGATAGGAAGGTGCAAATGACGCCTATTGATTTTTGTTTTTTGGTGAAGTGGGTTGGGAAGTCAAGTTGGCAACGAGCGTTAGAGGTTTACTGATTATTGATCAAACGGTAAATTTTATTTCGGCTAAACACGAAAACTTGTTTTCTTTTTTTTTCCACTTAGTATTGGACATTGACAAAACATCATCGAAAGTATCATTAAGAGTATCATCATCCCATTGAAAATGCTCTCATCGTCGGAACTTTTGTAGGTCTCTTGAAATGTGATATAAAGTTTATCAATTTAGACTAATCACATTCCATGGCAACGAAGTGAGTTTTAAACGAATATATATAAAAAATATAAAGAACAAGTTTAAAACACACATAAGTACTTTTCAACGTATAGACTTTTATTAGTTTCAAATAAAGAATCTATGACACACCTTGCTTGCGGAATAGCAAGGTGGTTAAATGACAATTGAGGTGTTATCTCCTTCGAACTTAAACATTAACCTGTGTTAAGAGTTAAAAAAACAAACTTGTTATGACCAAAACTGAAGCTTAGCTTTCAGTGGTACGAGTCAGTTTATTTGAGAGATAAATGAACTCTTCAATGTGTTTTCACATTAATTGAAAGAGATAACATTTACTCTTAGAATCTCTTTCCTTTTATAGGCAAAAAGATTAGGGTTTACAAATTAACCTAGTACGCGTGTCACACATCTAATGGGTGGTTGAGATAACTTTAAATGTTGACATGCTTTAGAGTACCAGGTACAATCCTTAAAGGAAAAGCTAATGTACTTATCTGCTGACTTTAGAAGCACCTTTCCAAGGGAGATTACTTTATTCCTTTTGGCATAAAACAATCTTTTTCTCGCCTTGTAAACCTTCTAGAAGTGAAACTTATGTTTCAGCTTCTGTTAAGGAGATAGACTACGTTCAGCTTGGAATTGTCAACCAAGCTGAACTGAAGCTCCAACCAAGGGCCTTCTTCAGTTTCTGTACCACTGCATACACTGAAGTGAAGATATTTCTCAATCTTCTAAGGACCTGAAGAGCTAATGCTGAAGGAACTTCAGCATCTCAAACTGAACTACTTCAGCTTGAGTAACTTAGGGGATTTTATGTTTAAATCTACTAAAAACTGAAGGGCTCAGGAACTGAACCTAACAATCTCCCCTTATTTGAATATACAAATAACCTAAGTTAAAATCAGTTGTAAGTGAGCAAAACAACTTCTTCTTACATAACTGATATAAATTGAACAACATAAACTGATAACCATTCATTTCAACTTTCATTACATTACTTTTACAAAAGATAAAGTCAATACAAAAGATTATTACACTTGATGTTCCTGTTGCTCACTGAACCTCTTCTCTATGTTGAACTTGATGACTTGTGTTTCTTTGATGACCTGGAATGGTATGTTGAATCACCAATTCTTTTTCTTTTCTTGTTAGCTATATCATTTAGCTCATCCAGAGGGTCTTGTTCTTGAATGGATTTGTTGAAGTCAATATGTAGCTCTTTTTCATTTTGTTCAAGGAATTCCATTCTTTTCTTTATCAGTTCATAGATGGTTTTCCATCCTTTTTCTTTTCTATCAGGACAAGCTTGTACTACCTCTCTTCATTCAGCCAGTTGTAAGTCACTGGCTTTGAATTTTTAATGACTTCAGCTGTCTCATCTTCCCTATATACCTTTAGTGAGATAGGGCCCTTTTTAGTGAGAACATCACAGTTGATGATCTTGGAGCTTTGTCTTTTTTTCTTCATCTTCTCACAGTATTTTTCATAGAGTACTCTGTGTTGTAGTACACGCTAGTGACATTATCTTTGCCTAAGATATCAACTAGTTTCATTTTTTAGGTTTGTCATCAGCACTTTCTCCCCTCAGCAGGTGAAGCAGTTGCTTTATCTGCTAAAGGAACACTCGTGGTTGTGGCTCCTGATGCATTTTCCACCAGAGTGGCAATCCTGTTTAAGGTATTGGTAACCTTTTTCAAAAGACCTGAGAGAGAATCCAAAGTCTTAAGCTTTTCCTGAACTGAAGATACTAGATGTGGTAAATCAAGAAACTCTGCTTGAAAGGATTCACATTGATGTTCTTCAGTTCAGCAATAGCCTGGGATTGAGACTGGAGACTAGTAGAAGTGGAAGTCTCTTTGTTTTGATGAATCTCTTGTAGATCCCCAAGTAAGATCTATTTCAGGTCTTTATCATGTGCTTTAGCTCTTTAACTTTCCTCACTTATTTATATGATTTTGAACGGGAGCTCTTTCAGTTCAGTTGGTAAACAGCTAGCAAAGTCATGTGAGGCTAAGAGCTTGGCGAGTTCAGGTTTTAGAGAAGTTACCAGAAGAGTAGTATGCGGGTTGATGTCTGGGTATGAGGGCTTGGCTTTTAGTGATGCAGCTTCAGCTTCAGCTGCTGCCTTTTGGTGTTCCAGCTCTTTCTTCAGATAGGAACTAAAAGTAAAATGAACCTGAGCCATTAACTCTTGAATTTGAGCTGATCTTAAAGATGGAGGATGTGGGACTGAAGTGTCTTTAGGGACATCCTGAGAGGTAGCTGGAGGTTGTTCAGCTTTTCAACTTCCTCTTCTTCACTTTCATCTGAAAAATTGTTATTTGGTCATCTGTTTGGGTGTCAGGAGTGAAGGAGGCTGATCTTGCTTTATGTCTTTCAAAATGATTGCTGATAAATCTCGCCGGCGTTTTGTGTTTTTTTATTTGATATATTCATCGGCTCTTCTGATTATTGCTTGTGCACCTGAAGCAGTGTATTAGGAAGTTTTTAAACCCATCTCCAGTTATTTGGTTTTATCTACAAGTAAACACTGGATGAGACCCTATAAATATGTGATAAGTGTATGGTTTTTGGTTCCTTAAACATATACTGTTTATGAAGATATGCAATTTGAGGAACAGATAGTCCAGGATCAGCTTCAGCTGTAAAATCTGCTAAAGCATCATGTCTTGATGCAGACTCAGAGTGTAAATGAAAGAAGCTAAATTAAACATGTTTAAATAATAGTAAGTGCAGACATACCACTACTGAGCTGAGGGTAGGCTCCTTCTTTACCGGTAGCCCCTAAAGATGTTGGTTCACCAGCTGCTTGCTGTGCCTCTTTATGCATTTCACCAACCACTGGTGTGGGAGGTGAATGATGGCTTGGGCTTGTATCCATGGCCGAACTGGACTTAGTTTCCTTCTTTGAATGGACAGATTGGGATTTGGATGCCTCAGTGGTGGACTCAGATGTGTGTTTTAAAGATTGTTTTCTTCTGAGTCCACTTCTAGCTCTAGGCTTTTTGCCTTAGGGAACCTCTTCCATTGGAGAAGAGTATTTGGGAGCTTTGGAGTCCACATGAACATCTAGATTGCAGATGGCCTTCATGTGGTCAGTGAAGGGAGGTTCTTTAGGTTGGTTTGGCTTCAATATCCAGTTGTGAACACTGAAGACTTGAGTGGGGTTGATGGTGAGTTCTTTATTTTCATATTCATGCGCCATATGTTCTAAGAGGAAAGATATAAACCTAGGATAGGGAACAATCTTTTTCCTAGTCTTTTTGTTTAGCTTATGAATTAGATCATCCCAAATGATCTTGGCATAATCCACCTGTACCTCAGTGGCCAGACAATATAAGATAGTGGCATCCTTATTGGATATTTGATCTAGGCCACTTGTTTTACCACCTAAACATTGCATGATTTAAGCCATCAATAACTTCCACCTAGGAGGAAGGCAACTCTTTTTGAGAGTTCCTTTTGGCCCAATCTCTCCCGTATACCCTATTATTGCAAACCATGGTCTTATAGTTGTTATAGAGGGTGGGGGAACATACATACTCGAGTGAGGAAGTTAATGTGCCCTAATAGCATTTCTAAAGGTAGTGATGCCTATTTCTCCTTTGACTCCTCCTGTAGGAGTGGAAACCCAAACCTTAGAGTCTTTTAAGGTCTTAGCTGTATACTAAAATTCTCTCAGGTATTCTTGGTATTGAGTTGGGGCTCTTATGAATGCTTCCTTTAGACAACATTTTGAAATGAAGTTTGATACAACCATAAAGTATTCTTGGTTGGTATGTGAGGGATATATGAGTGCAACTTCATTGTTGGTGGTGAAAGTGATTTCATCAAAGGTGAATTCAACCAGAGAAGCAGGTAAGAAAAGGTTTGGGCTTTCAGGTCTGTTAAGAGTGCCAGGTTCTTCGTTAGGAGTAATGTCAGGTGATGATGATTCGGTCATTTTTAAGTAGTTAGGGTTTTGAGGATTTGATCTGGTTTGAGGTGTGTGTGTTATTTGTTCTTGATGAATTTGTGAGAGTGGGTTGTGAAAGGTTGTGATTTATATGATTGATGAAATTACAAAATTTCCTTTGAGAATTTGTAATTATCATTTGAGGTGTTAAAGTTATGGGAATGTTTAGGGTTTGATTTCAACATGTGTGTTAAACTTTGTATTAAATGAAAGTCAGCACATCATGCTTCTAACACCTAGAACAGTGAACAGCCTTCTATTCAACTGCAAAAGTAGGTGAGAGAAAGAGGATGAGGTCATTCTAACTTTTGGACATCCCTTTTTAATATATTTTAATTCAACAACTTCTTTGTAAAGGAAAATAGTTTTATAAAACAATATTACTTTTGAAAAAGTTGGACTAGGTTCAGGTTTGGTGTTTGAGTCATGCTAAAATGATTGGTAATCTTTATCATCATCAATCTTCCAGCGAAGGCGACAAAACCACAAATGCTCATGCAAATCCATGAATGAGACATGTGTGATTGCTTAGTTACTTCACTTAAGCAATCTAAAGGTTAGATGCAAAAACTGAACTGACACTTAACATGAAAGCGTGTTCAGTTTTGGATGAGAGCGCTGAAGCTTCAATTTTCTTCATATAGTGCTGAAGCTTCAGGTTTTGAATCAATTTTCAGCATACCTAGTTCAACAATCAATCTTTTGAAGGTTGATTCTTCCAGTGGCTTGGTGAAGATATCAGCAAGTTGATATTGAGTAGGAATGAAATGTTATTCAATGTCCCATTTAAGAACGTGGTCTCTGATAAAGTGATATCTGATATCAATATGCTTTGTTCTTGAGTGTAGAACTGGATTGTTTGAGATTGCGATAGCACTTGTGTTATCACAAAATATGGGTACCTTTTCATATATGATGTCATAGTCAGTGAGTTGACTTTTCATCTATAATATGTTGGCACAACATCCAGCAGCAGCTACATCTTCAGCTTCAGCTGAGGACATAGCTACTGATTAATGCTTTTTAGCACTCCAACACACAAGTTTACCTCCTAGCAATTGACAAGCACCTGAGGTGCTTTTCCTGTCCATATTGCATCTAGCATAGTCAGAGTTTGAGTATCCTTTAAGGTCAAAACCAGAGCATTTTGGATACCACAGACCAAGACTAGGAGTACCTTTTAGGTACTTAAAGATTCTCTTAACAGGAATAAGGTGGGATTCCTTAGGATTTGCTTGATATCTTGCACATAGACAAGTTGAGAATTGAATGTCAGGTCTGCTAGCAGTTAGGTACATCAGTGATCCATACATACCTTTGTACTGAGTCTTATTTACAGATTTGCCACTAAGATCAGGTCCTAAGTTATTAGGGGGTACCATTGGAGTCTTCACTAATGAACCATTTATGTCATACTTTTTCAACAGATCTTTGACATATTTTTCTTAGTTGATTGAAATGCATCTTTCAGATTGTCTAATCTAAAATCCAAGGAAGTAGGTGAGAACACCCATCATGCTCATTTCATATCTTTTAGTCATTAGTTTTGCAAACTGTTTGCATAATTTTGTGCTGGTGGACCCAAAGATAATGTCATCAACATAGATTTGAACCAAAATCACATCAGTTTGAGTTTTGTAGATAAACAAAGTGTTGTCTATCTTTCCTCTTACAAACTTGTGTTCAGTGAGAAAGGTTGAGAGAGTTTCATACCATGCTCTTGGAGCTTGTTTAAGTCCATAGAGCGCTTTGTCCAATTTGCAGACATGGTTGGGAAACGTACTGCTCTCAAAACCTAGAGGTTGTTTAACATAGACTTCTTCTTTTAGTTTACCATTGAGGAATGCACTTTTGACATCCATTTGATAAACTATGAAGTTCATGTAAGTGGCAAAGGCAAGAAAGATTCTGATTGCTTCAAGTCTTGCAACTGGAGCAAAGGTCTCATCATAGTCTATGCCTTCTTGCTGATTGTAGCCTTGAGCTACAAGTCTTGCCTTATTTTTAATGATAATTCCAGTTTCATCCCTTTTGTTCCTGAATACCCATTTTGAGCCAATTATGGTTTTACCATGTGGTGCGGGAACTAATGTCCAGACTTTGTTTCTGGCAAATTAATTTAGTTCATCTTGCATGCCATCAACCCATCCACTATGCTTTAGTGCTTCAGAGACTTTTTTGGCTCTTCTTTAGAAAGAAAATCTACAAAGAGACATTTATGAGCTAAAGCAGCACTAAGTTCTTTAGCTATGGCTCTTGTAAGCATTCCAGCCCCTAGATTACCAATGATATTTACCAGCTCAATATATTTGTCCTTAGACCATCTGTCTTGAGGAGCTGGAGTGATCATTGATTCTGTATTGAAGTATCCTCTACATTTGGAGAGGATAAGTGTTCAGAGATCTGAATGTCTTTAGTGTTTGGGAGATTATCAATGAATTATTCATCATTATGTGATTGGAATGTTCAGAATGATCATCATTTAGAACAGATTGATCATTTTGATCATTTGGATTATTTTGATCAGTTTGACCATTTTTGTTAGATGAAACTTCAGTTTCAGGAATGACAAGTTCAGGACATTCATAGGGTTCTATGAAGGACACATCATTGTTGTTTGTTTGATACCTTTGAGAAGGTTTATAAGGATGAAGATATTCATCAGGTGGATATCTTTCCGATTCAGCAATGTTGATGTTGTCAACTAAAGGTTTTGAGAATTTGATAGCCTTAGGGCTTTCATCAAATGTGATGTGATAGGTTTATTTAGTTTGTTGTCTTCTAGTGTTGAAGACTCTGAAGGCCTTAGAAACAAGTGAGTATCCAAGAAGATAATCATCATCAGCTTTTTCATCAAATTTTCCTAACTGATCTTTATGATTGTGAATGTAAACTGGACATCCAAAGACATGAAGAAAATTGTTGTTTGGGATTCTCTTACGAAAGATTTCATAAGGCGTTTTGAGATGTCTTTTCACAATGGTGGATCTGTTTTGAGTGTAGCATGTAGTGGCTACAGCTTCAGTCCAATATTGTTTAGAAAAGACAGATCCTGAAAGCATTGTTCTTGCAGCTTCTGTGAGGGTTCTATTTTTCCTTTCAACAACACCATTTTGTTCAGGTGTGTAAGGAGAAGAGAAATTTTGAGAAATCCCCTTTTCATCACAGAAGTTTACAAGAATGCTATTTCTGAATTCAGTACCATTGTTAGTTCTGAGTTGTTTGACTTTGATGTCATTTTGATTTTTAACTCTTTTGATGAAGGACATGATGGTTTCAGGTGCTTGACTTTTCTTCTTCAAGAAGTATTCTCAGGTGTACCTTGAGTACTCATCAACAATGACAAGGGTGTATTTTTCATGGTTAATGGACCTGGGAGTTACAGGCCCAAATAAATCTATGTGAAGAAGATGAAGACATTTCTTGATAGAGGATGTCGGTTTTGTTTTGAAACTGGCTTTGTGATGCTTTCCCTTTTCACGTGATGAACATGGTTTTATCCTTTGAGTAGACAAGTGAGGGAAGACAAATAACAAGATTTTGTTTTGCCAGTTTGTTGATTGTTTTGAAGTTTAGATGATCAAGTCTTTTATGCCAAAGCCAGTTGAGATTTTCAGATGCTTTGGCAAAGAAACATGAGTCTTGAGTAGAAGATGTCATGTCAAGAACATATACATCTCTTACTCTTGGAGCAATCATTACAACTTCTTTGTTGGAGTTGAAGATTGTTCCTCTTTTCTCATCAAACTAAACAATATACTTAGCATTACAGAGTTGACTGATGCTAATTAGATTATACTTAAGACCATTTACAAATGCTACTTTTGTGAACACTATACCATTACATTTTATAGAGCCATAACCTTTAGTTGTGCAAGTAGAGTCATCTCTAAATACAACTTTAGGTCTTGACTGTTCCACGTATTTATGCAGGTAACTCTTGACACCAGTCATATGCCTTGAGCATCCATTGTCTAGGTACCAGATGGGTTTCCTGATGTCACACTGCACAAATATGTTCAGAATGGTTAGTTTTGCTTAGAAACCCACCTTCTAAGGGAGTCTTTGATCTGTTAGCATTTGAGGATTCAGCCCTAGTTGATTTTAGAGCTTCGGCCTTTTTTGCTTAAAGTTCTTCACCTCTTTTGAACCACTTAATTTCATTGTGATTAGTTGTGGTATGAACGGTGCTACCACAGGTTTCACAACATTTCATGACACGCTGAGGGTTTCTGGGCTTGATTTCTCTTTTTAGAGAAATGATTCTGTTATGACCATGTGTATCGTGATCATAACTTCCACATATATCACATATGGGATAGTTGACACAATCATCAGATAAATGATCGCTGAATCCACAGTGTATCAATGGTGGGAAGAAGTGTTTTGATGGTCTTGGGTTTCTAGGTCTTGATGAAGATCAACACAAAGCTTAATTGAGAAATGCTGAGACATGTTCTTGGTAGAAATGTATTCAGCATGATCACATGTTCTGTGATCAGTTCTCTCATACTTTTTGCAAAACAAAACCTTGTAACAATTTTTAGTTAGATGATTGTTTAGGCTATACAGCTCACAACTCTTTTTGAATTATGTTTTGTATTTGTTTTGAGGTGTGTGTTGTGATTGATCATTTCTGGAGTAAGATGACTGGTTCTTGCTAAATTGTAATTTTAAGTCATTTAGTTCTTTCATTACAATAGCTAAGGGAGGATCATCTTCATTTCGACACTCTTTAGTTACCACAGGAGCTTGAGTGACAATTAAAGCTGAAGAGCTTCATTACCCATGAGGCGAGGAGCTGAGGATGGTTCATTTATTATGATAGTTTTTAATGCTTCAGCTTTGAATGTGAATTTTGACCTCAAAATTGATTTGATAGTCTTTGGTCTAGAAATAGGTTCAGCACCATCCAACTTCTTCAGTGGAGGAAGAGGGGTGCTACAGACTGAAGAGTCAGTGAGTGACAACAGCTGAAGGATCAATTGTTTTTCATTGTGTGACCAGAGGGGAGTAACATAGCGAGTCTCATGAATTGGCAAATAAAACCTTCAACTTCGAAAACAGGGTCTGTATCAACACCAGGTATGGTCACTTTGTGTCATATACTGAAGATTTACAAAGACTAAGTCTTTTAGCCCTGAACATGGAGAATCTTCAGTAGTTGATCACCCCAAAATTCTCTTCTATTGAGAGGGAATATGTTCACTATACACTGATTTACTTTGTTAGAACTGTTAAGCCTTGTATCAGTGAATTGCTATTTAGCTCTTTTAAGATTCATGTTCTTAAGTTTTATTCTCTATAAGAATCTTAGTTGTATTACATGTTTCCTGTAGAGAAAATCAAGTTTGTCTTGTTTTTTATACTAGAAGATGTTGTTCTATACTGCATACATCATGAACAAGAAATTCTATGTTTAACAAAAGGTTACATCTATGTACTTCAACATAGTTAAGATCAATACCAAATAATCTTGAAGACTTTTCTATCATCATTATCTTCCAATTAAAATAAGAGCGTAGTACTTTCTCTAGAGAACTTTACCCTTGATCACCATTTCTATCACCGGACTATTTGCTGACAGCATCATTTTCTTCAGCTAGTGCCATGAGTACTTTTACTTCTACCATCTCATTGTCATTTGATGACACTTCTTCTTCATCCCATTCATAGGCTTCCGCGATAAGACCTTTGTTCTTTTCCATAGAGGCTTTAGAGGCTGAAGAGCTTGAACTCAAGGATAGCCAGTTTATCCTTGACTTAGTTGTATTTGGCATCAAAGTTCTTTGATATGTCTTAGTTCAGGTTATGCTGTGTAAGAACTAGAGGTTTTGGTAAAAGGTGGCTGATACGAGAGACTGAAGTTTTTGACGAACAGTCTCCTTGAAAAGTGACCCTTCTTGCCACATTTTTGACATTATATTTGTACAGATTGCTTTTTGCACTGCTGAACCTTGAGTAACCTTTCTTGAAGAATCTTTTAGATTTTGCTAAAAGAGCTCTTGCTTGGTATTCTTCCTCTAGATCATTCAGATACTCATGACTACTTTCTGTATCCTCTTCATCATCAGGACTATCTTGAAAGTCCTGGAAAATATAGGAAGAGAAAAAGGCTGTTGATAGAGGTGTTGTAGAGACAAGAGATTTTCTCTTTTTAGTCTCATAAATACTGTTTATTAGTTTTTCTTCATATTTGAGTTTACTAAATAGAGAAGCAAGCTCAGAATCTTTTACATGTTTGTGCTTCTAAGACTTTGGCAAAGAACTTATCCACTTCTTTGGTAACCCATTTATCAAACCAATTTTTATCATAACTTTGAAAAGTTAGATGGGCATCATTTAATAACTCATACCTCAAAGCTTATATATATCAGGTGAAAGATTGTGTTAGTAGATTCACCTTATATGAATTTGAAAGGAGATATAACACCATATTTAGGACCATGACCCTACTTTCTTTCCACATTATAGGGGCCCTCATGATAAAGTATCAGTTCATCCCTTGTTGATTAAGCTGTAAAGCTGTGTTAATGACAAAATTTATTGATCAAATGAAGGACAAACATGATGAGAACTTTTAAGTCGCTGATCTAAGTTAGCAGCCTTTCTCTCATCTCTAGTTCATTGATTTTCTGGCTTCCTTTGACCAGCTGTCATAGGGACAAAATGACCATTTTTGATGATATTTTCAAATTGAGTTTCAATACCAATAATGTGTCACATAAACCTCTTTTTCCAGTTGGTAAAATTTTCCACCTCTAGTACAGGAGCAGCATTAAGTTGGCAACCCCTATACTCAAGAGTTTGTGGTACCTCTACTGCTGCCATTTAAGATGGATCTTGATTTTAAAAATCTTTGAACCTTTATATAACCTTTTTAGCGAGATATTTATAAACCAGAAGCTTTGATTGCCACTTGTAAGTCCCTTGAAAATGATAAACGTTTATCATTTAACAAAATCACATTCCATGCAACGAAGTTAAGTTTTTAAACAATATAAGGATAGAACAATATAAACGAACAAGTTTGAAAACACACAAAAGTACAATTCAACGTATAGACTTTTATTAGAATCAAATAAAGAATATATGACACACCTTGCGTGCGGAATAGCAAGGTGGTTAAATCACAATTGGAGTGTTATCTCCTTCGAACTTAAACCTCAACCTGTGTTAAGAGTTTAAGAAAACAAACTTGTTATGACCAAAACTGAAGCTTCAGCTTTCAGTGGTACGACAGTTTGTTTAGAGAATAAATGAACTCTTCAATGTGTTTTCACATTAAATTGGTAAAGATAATATATACTCCAAGAATCTCTTTCCTTTTAAGGCAAAGAAGCTTAGGGTTTTAAAAGTAACGCTAGTACGCGTGTCACACAACTAATGGGTGATTGAGATAAAATTAAATAGTTGACATGCTTTAGAGTAACAGTACATGTCCCTTAAAGTAAAAGCGAATATAACTCCTGCTGACCTTTAGGAAGCGCCTTTTCCAAGGAGATTGCTTTATAATCTTTTGGCAATAAAGCAATCTTTTTCCTACTAGTTAAACCTTCTAGAAGTAAAACTTATGTTTTAGCTTCTATTAAGGAGATAGACTACGTTCAGCTTGGAATTGTCAACCAAGCTGAACTGAAGCTCTAACCAAGGGCCTTCTTCAGTTTTTGTACCGTTGCATACCCTGACGTGAAGATACTTCCCAATCTTCTAAGGACCTGAAGAGTTGATGCTGAAGGAACTTCAGCATCTCAAACTGAACTACTTCAGCTTGAGTAACTTAGCGGATTTTATGTTTAAATCTACTAAAAGACTAAAGGGCTCAAGAACTGAACCCAAGGGAGGATCATCTTCAATTTTCACACTCTTTAGTTTACCAGCAGGAGCTGAGTGAACTTTTAAAGCTAAAGAGATTTCGTTACCCTTAGCAGGAGCTGAGGATGGTTCATTTATGTGTGAATTTTGACCTCAAAATTGATTTGATAGTCTTTGGTCTAAAAATAGGTTCAACACCATCCAACTTCTTCAGTAGAGGAAGAGGGGTGCTGCAGACTGAAGATTCGTCTACTGAATCATAATCAGTCGCTGAAGAGTCAGTGACAGCAGCTGAAGGATCAGTTGTGTTTCTTTGTGACTCAGATGGGAGTATCCTATGAGTATCATGAATTGGCAGAATAAAACCTTCAACTTTGTAAAACCAGGGTCTTTCTACACCAGGTATGGTCACTTTTGTGTCATTAGCTGAAGATTTTACAAAGACTATATCTTTTAGCCCTGAACTGGAGGAATCTTCAGTGAGTTGATCAACTCCCAGAATTCTCTTCTTTTGAGAGGGAATTTGTTCACTGATACACTGATTTACTTTGTTAGAACTGTTAAGCCATGTTTAAGTGATTGCTTTTAGCTCTTTTAGTTCAGTTCTTAAGTTTTTATTCTCTTTAAGAATTTCAATGTTTATATGCTGCATGGTAAGAAAATCAATTTTTGCTTGTTTTAATACTAAAAGTTGTTCTTTACATGCATTCAGTTCATGAACAAGATTTCTATGTTTTAACAAAAGGTTACTTCTTTGTTCTTCAACATAGTTAAGATCAATACACAAATAATCTAGACAGACTTTTCTATCATCATTATCTTTCATTTCAAGAAGAACGTGTACCTTTCTCATAGAGATCTTTACCCTTTCACCATTTCTGGCACCTTCTTTGCTGACAGCATCATTTTCTTCATGAGTTATCGGCCTAGGATCCATTAGTGTAGCTTTTTATGTGCTTTTGTTATGCATTTCAATAAACCTGGTTAGTAGTAAACATATGTAAGATAGAGCGATATTAGCGTGATTTTTTCAAAGTAATCCAATACACACTTGAATTACAATAACTATATATCTTTTTTTTGAAGTGACGATGCTAAAAAAGGGATAAAATTTATGTGTGTAGACATGACAGATTTAAATACAACTTGTGGGTAAAACATGATGTTGTATTCTTAGCAATATTAAAGATTTTTACAACCACGGTAGTAACAAATATGGAGTCTTTCTTTGTATTTTGTGGTAGTAGTCTTTCATTTGTTTGAAACGAAAAGGATAAAAATGATGGATACATTTGTATGTGTAGGCATTACAGACTCAACAACAGCTAAGCAACCTAAACGTCTTGTAAGTCACAAAAGAACATGGACACCACAAGAATATTAAAAGTTAATAAAGGCAATGATGGAATTACATGCATCTGGTAAGTATGCTGATGATAACAAATTTAAACCAGGCTACCCATAAGTGATTCAGGATTGGATGTAAGTCTTCCTAATTTGGGGTTACAGGTTGATCCCTATACTAAATCTAGATTGAAGACAGTGAAATGAAACTTTGGCGTTATGCACGACATGGTACTTGGCTCAAGCACAAGTGGATTCGGTTGGGATCCTGATAAATGTGTTGTCATTGCCCTAAACGATATATGGGATGCCTATGTCAAGGTATTTTAAAATGACTTTGTTAGTTATCATGTTTGCAACGTATATTATTAACAAGAATAACTAAATCGTATTCTAATCTCCTTTCTAGACTCACCCAAAAGTTGTTGGTTTGAGAGATAAAATGTTCATTTACTATCACAAGCTTTCAACCATCTTTGGTAAAGACCGAGCTACGAGGTCTCAAGACGTTGATCTTGGCGAATAAGAAGTTGTAAGTGAAACTGTTGGGCCAATTCAGTGCCCAATGATCTTTCACTTAGGATTTGAATACACAATAACCTAAGTGTTAATATCCTTTAACATTTCAAGGTCACTAAGTGAACAGTCACTCAGTGAGTTACCTTTAGGATGCTCAGCCTGAGTCTATAAGAAAGACTCTAGCATTCAGTGAGGCGGTACTCAGTGAATGAAGCCTGAGCCAAAGAAGAAGGTGATGTATTCAGTGAGTTGTGACAATTGACTCACTGAGCCCCATATGATCTCCAACAACTAGAAGACCTTGAAGACAAGAGACTGAAGAATATGCGGGATAGTTTGAAACAGATAAGTCCAAGCTCTTATGTTAGAAATCCTTTTTACGTGACAACATTACAGAATTACCATAGTTTATCATAGTCTCATACGCAAGGACTAGAATAGGAAACTATGTATAGTTTAGAAGCGTATGGACTATAAATACCCCTCTATGGCTTCCATGGAGGGGTTGAGACTCTTGTATTATTTTCCTTCTTTATTCATTTTACACATTTCATTTCTGTCTCTACAATATGGCTATCTTGTGGTTTGAGTATCCCGACCACCGAATCAATGATTCTTTAGTTTCTTCAATTGGTAATAAAGCCTCGGTTCCCATCTTGGGTCGGTTTACATTTTTGGATTCGGTTAGTGGTCTCAAATCTGTCATTTATCAAATTTGTCCTTTTGTTGTCCTTTGTCAAGGATCTGTCTTGGCATTTTGTTTGTGGTTGTGTTATTTTTAGATCTAAAAAATAGGACAACTTGGTGGCTTATTTTTTATAGGTCTGTTTCTGCTTATTTCGTCCATGTTTTCTCAAATCTGCTTATTTTTCAAACTTTTTATGGGCTCACTTTGAAGCCAGCGAAATATGTAAGGGCGTTGAAGGCAGCGAAACATGACAAAGTTACTTGTTGAGTGAAATATGTTACGGGCAAAACATGTTTCAAGCGAAACATTTAACAGGCGAAACATATAACAGGTTCACATATTCTGAGCGAAATATTACACATTTACGAAACGTAACTCTGCCCAAAAATTGGTTTGGAAGCAAAATATGTTTCAAATCATGTGTGAAATATGTTTTGACTCGTGTAAGCGAAATATGCATAAACCCACACCGAGTCAACTCGATAATTACCGAGTTGACCCAGTCAACTCAACTGAGTCAAGACAAGGACAGAAGTAAAGAAGAGCAAAATGACTACATCAAACACAACAACAATGACTACAACCTCACATCAGATTACAAACCTCAATAACGAATCCAACAACACTACTTAAATCCTTTGTCATAATTACCATCCTCAACTCCAAACTAATCCTATCTCAACATCAACAAGACTCGAAATATACAAACAGTGATCTCAGATTCATGTTTAGGCTTTATAACCTAAAATCTTTTCAAGATTTAACACCATTCCATCATTGATGTATGAGAAACACAAGTTCTCTTTTTATATCTGAAAATAAAGATTGACTTATAACAATTGGGTTATAGTCAATCTTTGTTTGATTTGGAAAACAAGAAAATGAATCACATACAACCTACCCGAGACCTCCCGAAAGAGATCTTGATGTCTTTAAAGTGCAACGGATGTCACTTGCTGATTAAGATTCTTTTGCAAAAGGTAAGACCTTACACAAAGATCTTGAAGCCATATGACAAATTTCCTTGTTCTATCTTCAGTTGTGAAAACGTGTTGAGAAGGCAAGATGGATAAATGGTTCGTTTCGAATCAGTTTGATTAATGTGTTGACGTGTTGTGTTAGAACTGAGTTGTGAATTATTAATGGATGAACTGAGCTGTGACTCATTCGATCTGCAATTAATTGAAAGAGAAGATAGTTTTTGTTTTGTTTGTGGTTGACTGAATTTGGTAGAAAGAAGAAATGAAAGAGGCGATGTGTGTTTGTGATTTAGTAAGTAAGGCATTTAAAGATGAGAGTGATGTACTATGATGTGAGAGTTAGATTCGTACTTTCATATGAAGAGAAAAGTTAGGGTGGATGAATGAGTGAAGTAATTAGGGTTAGGGATTTGTATGATATACATCTTATGTGTATAGTTGGACCGGGTATAAGTGTATAACACAATAATTGATGGGCTGTTTGAAATTTGGTATTGGGCCACAATTGCAAGTGGGGTACACAAATAACTTGGGTCGGTTGGTGTGTCTACAAATATTGGTCTTATCTCTGGTTCAATACAAATTTGGTTGTGTTGAGTGATGGGCCAGTATAAGACGTGGTCATATTGATTGGTTGGTTATAAACATAGTTGGGCCGGGTATAACACTTTGTGTATTAATTGTTTCATATTACAACTAAATGTGGCTAAATGACTCACTTTGGATGATTACTACTATATTTAGTTGTTAACGGTTACATTTGGGCTTCAAAGTGACAAGATTTGTGACGAGACCGGGATCTATGCTTATAAAGAATCATGGAATTTAATTTGTAATGGCTAGATTTGAAATTAATTTTTCTAAGTGACTACGGAGTTGATCGGGTATCACTTAGTTGAGATTGAAGTGGCATTTCATGAAGGCGTGTTCTTATTTTATCTTGAAGGCGGGGTTGGTTGGATGCATGACTTTCAATGATAACTTGCTCGGGCTTAAGATTTTGGATGAAGACTTGGGTTATCTAGTTACCAGCAGTCGGGGTGGTTGGTTGAAGACCTGGTTAACTATCACTTAAAGGAGATACGTTGTAGTTCTTACTGTCACACGCAGAAGACGTTGTGGATAATCGCAAAGGGTGATGAATGTATCATACTTTGATTGGTAAGTATTGAGTTTCTCTACACTATTCTTCCAACATTAGTGCAAGCTTAAGTCACAAGAACAGGGAATTCTACTTCTGTTTCAAATTTGGTATATCGGGTTTACTCCATCAGTGGTAAACATACGGTGGGCTGTTGATCTTGTTTAATGTAGTTCTAGTTTATTAACCAAAGATTTATACAAATTAGTGTATAAATTGGTTAACTTGGACTAAATATTTAAGATTAACAGGTTATTACTTTGGTACATCAGGTTTACTCCATCAGTGGTCACTTCAAATAGCCTACAAAATGATTGGTTAAAAGAGAGTCAGAGAGAGTTTTTGAGTAGAGATTTGATCAGTAGTTGATTCTCACATGATAGATTTGAGCTAATTTATTCTTCACACAAGTATAGGTGCGTACAAGGTGTTGCTGATTCTGAGGTATCGAAACCATCAAGGGGGAAGGAGAAGACACACCTGAGAGTATTTGCCTTTTTTTGTCTTGAAAGCTTGAAATAGTCATCTTTCTTGAAAATCTTTTATGTTAGGCCATGTCGGGAAGACAAATGTCATAACCGCAGAGAAAATCAGCGCTTTAATATGTGGCTTTTAGGTGCATTTCTTCAACCACATGGGGGAAGAGATATCTTGTGAAAGTTAGTATGCATTATTTGAATTTCCAGGGGGAAGCGTTGTGAGAAGAATTATTCAAGCGTGAGAAGATGCGTTGCTGATCCAGTTCATGTCTCCCCGAATGGTTAATCACTAAGCTTATTCTTAAAGAAGTAGTAATATTTGATGTGGTATCCTACTAATTTCGATATACACTTAATTATTCTAAGCTTGTATGAAAGCTTTGAAACTGCTTAAGAGAGGATTGCTAGTTTGGAGGGAAGCTTTGAAAGCTTCTAAATGAAGAATATGTAGCATAAATTAGGGGGAAGCTGATTCAGAAGCTTCTTCTTAACCAAGAAGTGCATGGGTTACCTAGTTTATGCCTATTATAATATTTCTCCTACAAGGTACTGCAAAGATGCTTCATGTTGGAGTGCAGACTTGAAGTCAAAGACCACAGAAGACATCATCAGCATTGGAAGCTTCATGAAAGTTCTTGTTCTTAATCAATATGTACTTGTTAGGAAAATATTGTAAGTAAATCCGTATATCGTCATCCCGTGGGGGAAGATTGTTAGAAATCCATTTTACGTGACGACATTACAGAATTACCATAGTTTATCATAGTCTCATACGCAAGGACTAGAATAGGAAACTATGTATAGTTTAGAAGCGTATGGACTATAAATACCCCTCTATGGCTTCCATTGAGGGGTTGAGACTCCTGCATTTTTTTATTTCTTTATTCATTTTACACATTTGTTTTCTCTCTTTACTCTCTCTCACTAAAACATGGCTATCTTGTGGTTTGAGTCTCCCTAACCACCAGATCTATGATTCTTTAGTTTCTTCATCTTATCTGCCTGAATTCAAACCATCCTGAATAGGGTATGAAGACAAGGTTAGTGTCAGTACTGATCTTAGAAAGTGTTGTTGTCCCATACTTAGAATAGAAATGTAATAGAGACAAAGTTGTATGTTGTGTACTAGCCTATCAGCATTGGGACACGCACTTATCACCCATATGGGTATGACCCTACCTAAGTAGTATATATAGAACTCTTGTAAAGGAGTAGGTGTAAGTTTGTGCATTTAAAGTTGTAACTTTCACAAACACCTACTCCTCCAAATCAACTAAGTCCCTGAGCAAGCTCAGTTGGTTAGCATAGTAGTTAATTTTGCATAACACTTTAGGTTTATGCAAATTTATTAGTGAGGAGATTATACACACATACATTGTCATTCAATCTCCATTGTAGTTCCGCATACAATGGGGTATAATTCTTAATAAAAAGAGTTAAACGTTAAAAAGTTATTTTTGTGTCTTTTACTTATTAGTTATATTTACGTACACAAAATATTTTCAAAGAACAAATACTTTACTTTATTTACTAGCCATGAGTTAGTTAATGATAACTTTATATTTATTGTTCACTAACTAAGAGGGAACAACAAGTGGTATCAGAGTAGAAGGTTTATAAAACTTTTTTGACACTAATCTGCTTTAAGTTTTTAAAACCTAGATCCTAAAATGGCTGCAGTAAATAATGTACCCCAGCTAGTTGACAAAAAGGGAGGCAGCTATGCTGCTATTGCTCCTAAACTAGAGCTGAGAAAATTTAGTAAGTGGAAAAAGCGAATGCTTTGCTACTTAGCGGGAATGGAACCCTATTAATTAAAATGTATTAAGGATGGTCCATTTCAGCCAAAAACAGCTAAAGGTGATGATAAGCCTGAGTCCCAATGGACCCCAGATGAGAGGAGGGTGGTCGTTCAATACCAGCGCCTTAAAAGCATTATTATGTCATGTCTACCAGATGACATAATAGAGTCAGTCATTGGCTGTGAAACAGCTAAAGCAACCTGGACTGACTTGGTTCACAGCTTTGAAGATCCCTCAAATACAAAAGAAAACAGGATCATGGATCTAAAACTTGAGTATCAAACTTTCAGGGCTAAACGCACTGAAAGTCTCTCACAGACTTACACCAGCTATAAATGAGCTTTTCAATGATGGTGTTAACCTCTCTAAAAATAAAATCAATGTTGGTTTCGTGAATAGTCTCCCTGAAAAGTGGTTAACCTTCTCTAAGGGACTAAGGAATGCCAATCATACTCAGACTCTTGACCTAGCAGATATCTATGAAAGGTTTGTCTATGAGGACAACCTAATCAAAAAAGGTATCCTGACACCAAAAGGCCCTCATAACTACTCCCTCAAGCAATGCTATTTCTACTGCCTTCTTTTCTAACAATGTTATACAGGATTTCCAAGAAAATTCTGATGATGAGGTAGATGAAAGGTCTAGTGAGGAGTATCTCAGAGACTTAGATATTGAGTTTCAAGAAAGAGCCCTTTTGGCAAATTCTAAACGTTTTATAAAAAGAAGAAATAAATTTTCCAGTCAAAAAGCAAATGAAAACACTGAATGTTACAAGTGTGGCAAAAAAGGTCATTTTGTAAAAAACTACTTTTTTAAAACGTCTGAACCTTCTTACAAATCACCACTGCCTAGTTTTTCATTAGTGTCAAAAGACTTTCAATCTTCTCAAAACTCAATTAATCTGGCTAAACCAAAAATTCAGAAAGACTACAAGGCTGGGTATAAGAAAATAAAAGCTAAACTTGCACTACTTGAGGCAAATCCTTCTACGTCTCAGATCCCAAAGACCTTCCAACCAAAAAACAAAGGTTTAGTTGCTAAAACCTTTGATTGGGATGAGGAAGAGGTCTTAGAGAATGATGAAGTAACTCAGGTCAAGGTACTGATGTCTCTAGCTGATGACGAGCTCACCGTTGGAAAAAATCATGCTCGCAATGGTGAATGGATTGACATCACCATGAGAAAGGTAAATATTCTTCTCTCTATGGATGAAGATGTTGATTGGCAAAATTACCTCAAATATATCAACATTGATCTCAAGTTCGTTGAAGAGCAAAGATTAAACTTACTCTCTAAGTATAACAAAATTGTTTTTGAATTAAACAAGTGTACAGATGAACTATTAGTCCTAAAATAAGCTAAGCTTGATGTTGTTACTTTTCAAATTCAAAACACTAAACTTACTAAGTTAAATCATGCTCTTCAAGAACAACTCAAAGAGGAGAAAAAGATCAATAAAAAATGGCTAACTAGCTCAAAAAAGGTTAGTGAATGCATTAGTGAACAAATCCCTCACCAAAAGAAGAAAGGTCTTGGTGGTGAATTGTTCACTGAATCATCATAAAAAATGAATGAAAATGAAAATCTTTTCGTTCCTGCTTCCATGTGTTATGACCAAGAAATGGTCCCAAAATCCAAAGATTGGGTTGAGAGACTCAATCTTGACAGAAAACTTCCAAACTTTAACACTGGAAGAGTCCTAGTCTCTGAAAGTCAAGCTGTCAATGAGTCTCTTAAACCCATTGACGCATCAATTACCCCTGAATCATCCAATGATTCTGAAGCAGAATCCTACATTCCTCTACCTCCCTTAAAAAGTCTTCAAGGAGCTTCACCAAGCTCAGAGGTAATGCCATTGACCTTTCAACCCCACTCTCCAAAAGAGAGATCTAGCTTAGGCATCATGAAACATACAAAGCCTGAAACACAGGATTCTTTAAACAAGAGTGTTTCATAAATGTCACTGTTAGTGAAACTAAGCCAACCACACCTTCAGTTCCTACTGAAGTCAAGAACACTGAACAAGAATCAAAGATAAATGAATTAACTAAACTTGCTCAGATGTTAATCGATAAAAAGGTCAATTATACCCAAAAGACTCAAGAATCAAATTCACAGATTCAACAGACTAAGTCATCTAAGTCAGTTGGCTCATTAAAAATAAGTCAAAATTCTAAACCCAAAGTTCATAATACTGGCTCATTAAAGTCACTCAGGCCTAAGCCTCTTTAAAAAGCACAACTTAAGTGTGAACTCTGTCACTATACCAATCACTCAACTTATGATTGCTATAGGATTCTCTACTGCATGATATGCAAAAGGGAGGATCTTAGGACCTCAGATCATGAAATGTATACTGCTTCCCTAAAAAGGAGTGAGAACTACAAGGCTAAGCCTTATCAGTATGCATCTCCTTCCTAGCAGATCTTAAAAGCAAAGGTAAAGCCTTTCCCACCATGCATACACTATGATTTCAATGATCACAAACTTGATGATTGTAGAAACTACCCCGAGTGTGAAATTTGTAGAAGTTATGATCACTTTACCTCAGGAAAAAATCATGTCATTCATATCAGAGGAGGTGTCTTCAATTGGTGTAAAGTGTAATACATGTGGAAGCACTATACACTCCACCATTGACCACAATGAATTTGATCACTTCAAAAGAGGTGAGAAAATTCAGGCTACAAAGGCCAGGAAGCCCACAATAAAGTAGGTTCACAAAAGAAACTAACCCAAGTTTATTATTTGTACAGAGACACATTAGGGAGCCCATTTGGTACATGGACAGTGGATGCTCAAGGAGTATGACTGGTGTCAAGAGCTATCTGCACAAATATGTAGAGCAACCAGGTCCTAAGTTAGTGTTTGGTGATAACTCATCTTGTATTACTGAGGGATATGGTTCAATAAACTCTGGGGGTATTATTTTCACAAAAGTAGCCTTTGTAAATGGTCTTAAGTACAATCTAATTAGCTTTAGTCAACTCTGTAATGCTAAGTATATTATACAATTCAACGATAAGCAAGGAACAATCTTTAATGCTAACAAAAAAATTATCCTGATAGCACCTAGAAGAAATGATGTATATGTCCTTGACATGTCATCACTGACACCAAATGGAGCCTGCTTCTTTGCCAAAGCCTCAAAAAGTATAAAATGGCTATGTCATAAAAGGTTATCACATCTCAATTTTAAGAACATTAATAAACTTGCAAAATAAAACAAAGTACTTGGTCTTCCTTCCTTAGTTTATTCAAAGGATAAACCTTGCTCAGCATGTGAAAAAGTGAAGCACCATAGAGCTTCATTCAAAACTAAACAAAACTTATCTAGCAGGAAGTGCTTGCATCTTCTTCATATGGATTTATTTGGACCAGTAAGTCCAATGTCAAATCATGAGAAGTATACCCTAGTCATTGTTGATGAGTACTCAAGGTACACATGGGTTCACTTTCTCAGGAAGAAGAGTCAAGCACCTGAAATGATTATGTCTTTTATCAGGATGGTAGAAAACCAAAATGATGTAAAAGTCAAACAAATCAGAACTGATAATGGGACTAAGTTTAGAAATCATGAGCTTGAGAGTTTTTGTAATGAGAAAGGAATTTCTCAGAACTTCTCTTCTCCATATACATCTGAACAAAATGGAGTAGCTAAAAGGAAGAATAAAACTCTCATTGAGGCTGCTAGAACAATGTTGAATGGATCAGTACTCTCTAAGCATTTATGGACTGAAGCAGTCATAATAGCATGTTATACTCAAAACATATCAATCATTGTCAAAAGACATGATAAGACTCCCTATGAGATATTCAGAGAAAGAATCCTTGATATCAGATATTTTCATGTGTTTGGATGCCCTGTGTTTATTCGTAATCACAAGGTTCATCTAGGAAAATTTGATGCTAAGACTGATGATGTATTTTCTTAAGATATTGATAACATCAAAAATTTGATTCTTTTTAGTGTCAATTTCCCTACGAAAATACTTGCAATTGTCTTATAAATATTTAAATTTGATATATTTACGGTTATTTAGTTGGTTTCAGATAAAATGCAAGTATGTGGCAAGAAACACAGGAAATGGACGATAAAATGAAGAAAACACGGATTCTTACGAGACTTTACGGCGTAATACCTATGATAGTGTTACGCCATAACCTATTCAAGGCAAGACACGTCACCCAGTAACATTACGGCGTAACTACATTCAAGGTTTACATCGTAACATTATTATTATGGAAGGATGAGCCATCCGAGTCAGCATTACGGCGTAACGTGGACACTTGATTACATCGTAACATATTTTATGCCTACAACATGGAAAGCCTCGTCAGCACTTTACGGCGTAACACTCTAAAAGGTTACGCCGTAACATATTTGAAATCTATAAATAGAGGCCTCATTCAGACACTTCAACATCAACCATTCTACCACAGATCTAAGGGGTGATCAAGGCCACCATAGCTCAAAGAATTCCACTAGAAGTCCAAAGGAGATCACACTTAACTTACTTTTTTTAATCGTTCATAAACCGCTTCTGTAAGAATTATGAGTTTTCCAACCATGATTATCATTATTAATTCTTGCTGTGTTGTTTCTATGAGTGGCTAAGCACTTTAAGTCCTGGCCTAGTCATGAATTTACTATCGTTATAATGTTTAATTCCTATTAGATCATGGTTTCGTTGGATATCCTTTTGACTATCGTATACCCCTGGGTTTTGGTAGTATTGCAGGTGGTTTAGATCTTGTTAATCCTATTATTAGATTACCAATTGAACATGGGATGAGCAGTGGTACTAGGGTAGGTTTACAACCCTATTCTTAGTGTAGGGATTAACCAAGTTCCGCCTCTATCACTTAATATACTTAAAAAGCATAGGAATTCTTTCAAAGAGGGTTAATAATCTGTATAGGTTATTAGACTAGTTCTTAGGATAGTTGGGATTAATCACTATGACCTGGTTACCCTACCTTCGTGACTTTCGGGGGATTCAGGATCACATGAATTATAGGACAGACTAAAGATATCTATTCAGGTCTGCCGACCTTAGAAACCACTAATGAAACCATGGTATAACATTGCATAGGAAAACATAGTTATAATGGTAGTAACGAATTGGCTAGGCTAGCACGCCTTTCTCCTTGATTACTTCTATCTCTTTTACTTACCGCATATTTACTTTCCTATTATTTTCAAATCAATATTAAACCATTTTCAAAATGTGACAATTCAAATTAAAACTAATTGACACTTATCTCTTGGGACGACCTTGGATTTACCATCTCTACACTACTCACGATCGGGTTCTCTGCCCGTTAGTGCGTTTTTCAGGTGAATCAAGTTTTATAAATTTAAAACTTAAACTAAATATAGTTTAAAATAAAATACGCATCAAGTTTTTAGCGCCGTTGCCGGGGAGCTAAAAATTAGTAATAATTTGAATTTTTGTATATATTGTATTCTTTTGTAAATATATTCTGCCAGTTTTTCTTGTAAATTTTCAAATATGGGTGATGATGTAGATATCAGCGCACTCACCATAGAGCAGTATCTGGCTTTAATTCAAGATAACAGTAGACAAGGCATAGTGAAACCCAAGATTGGCGATGATGTCGATTTCGAGATAAATAGCTACTTTATGAGGGAATTAAGACGCAAACTTTTTATAGGTACTGATGATGAAGATGCCCACGAACATGTGCGGAGGGTATTAAGGATCGTAGATCTCTTCCACTTCCCTAGCGTCACTCACGATGCCGTTATGCTTAGAATATTTCCTATTACCCTCAAGGGGCGGGCCTTAAGGTGGAAAAAAGGCTGCCAGCAGGAATGATCAATACTTGGGATCTTCTTGAGAAAGAGTTCATCTGGCAACATTGTTCACCTTTTAAAACTGCCAAGAAATTAGAAGAAATTTGCATTTTCAAACAAGAGATAAATGAGACATTGTATCATGCTTGGGAAATATACAGTGATCTTCTTTACAGATGTCCACAACACGATCTGAACTGGCAACAGAAGGTTCATATCTTCTATACTAGATTAGACATCTCTACCTGCAGAATGCTCGACTCTAAAGGGTTCATCACTCTAATGACACAAACTCAAGCCCTTATATCAATACAAGTCATGGCAGATCATTCACATAATTGGTATGATGAAACAACCACTAAGGAAACAATCATTGACAGCCCTGATAACATTGATGCCATTCAAGAAAGTTTCAAAGAGGCACATCCTACCAAGGAATGTCCTCTCAAAAGAGGACAAGACAGTTGAGCAGAGTAAGTATATAAGATCCTTGGAGGAAACCATCATCAAATTCTATGATGAATCAATTAAAAAACAGGCTATGGATGATGAATGGATTAGGAAGTCCATTAAAAACACGGAATCAAACATAAGGGCACTTAAAAATACGACAAAGAACCTGCAAGAAAAAGCTTATCAATTAACCCAAACAGACCTTACTAATACAGGAGAAAAAAGAACAACAATAGGTAAGGGAAACCTGAAGGAGCCGGCTCCTTGTGAATTACCACCTACGCCGTTTCTAGGACATTTGAAGGAACAAATGGGTAGCCCTTACAGAACTCGCGAAACTGTTTGCATGATTGAAAATCCTAAGGAAGTTCATATAATAAAGGCTCAGGAGGATGAAGGGGACATGGGTGTCGGTTGGGACATTACAATCAGGGATGTAGAAAGGCTTTGGCAATTTCTCACACCTGCCATACACACTTTACCTAACCTTGAACCAGTAGTACAACTAGAACCAGTCCATGATAAGGAGAAAATTGTAAGGGAAGAGGAATAGGATTATGATATTCCTCTATATGATGGCGTAATGCAACCATTGACCCCTCAGACAGTTCACATCACACCGCCTGATAACGATTATGTAGCACCGGCTACTAATCTTATTTTGGATAAGCAATTGAATGAATTCAGGGAGGAGTTTTTTGATATTACTAGGGTTACCAAAAAGGCAGATGGTAACCCTGTTAACGATGTAAAAGAGCTCTCTGATATAAAGACATATAATTGTGAGACCTTTATTCAGAAATTACTACACCAAGTGAGCCACTCATCACACAAAACCGGTATGACAAAAAGGGAAATGAAATCCCATCAGCGGTATGGTTCTAATTTATCATTTTCCTACCCAGTAGAAAATTTACACCATTGTGGTTTTCACTGCTACTCTCTCGCACTTGATTTCAGTGAAGGGATGAACACCTTATTACTTGGAAAATAAGGGTGGAGTCAAGCTCGTGACTTAAAAAAACAAGCGCTTCTTGGGAGGCACCCCATGCCTATCTTTTTTTTTTCATTTTTGCATATTAGTTGGTTTGCAAGGTTCTCTGTAACACCCCCAAAAATGTGTCGCAGCAAAAATGTGTCCAGGGGCGTTACTTCATAATACAACAGCACAAGATACAAGAGAACGACCTCTAAATGTGTCGTTTGAAAAGTAATTTCGTTGATTTCCTTGAAATTGATATAACATTTGTCCCATAATTGCATTACAATGAAAAGCTTGAAAACAACCCAACGAGATTTGATCATTTGTATGTAAGTAGAAATCCATAAATGAAATCTTGTCAAATTTAAACTCCAGTGCACATCAAGTAAGCCAAGCATCTAATTCACCTGAGAAAAATATGCTTAAAAAGTGTCAACATAAAGTTGGTGAGTTCATAGATTTGTTTAATATAAATGTTAAACCAAAGATTTCCAAAGTGTGTATGACTATTTTAGCCCTTATAAAAGTCACGAAAATGTACGTATGAAAGTTGAACCGCAATTGTTCAAAGCATGCATGATATTTATATATATATATCACCAAAATGTTTCAAGTATGTATTGCCACTTTATTCAAGGCACATCTAAATATTCATGTGTGTATTAAATAATGATTACAATTACTCTAAGTTCATGAAACCGATGCACTATGTACCCATCGTAGGTGTCCCCTCCAAGAACACCGGGCAGTAATGAAAACCATATGTACCCATCATAGGAGTCCCCTCCAAGAACACCCGGGCAGAAATGAATATGTACCCCTCGTAGGTGTCCCCTCCAAGAACACCCGAGCATTTACTTATAGTTATCAGTTCAATCCGCTTAAGCTAATCCATAATCATTTCAAAAGTAAAGCATGTATTTGTGACCAAATATGAAGTCAAATAATGTATCCCCAGCGAACTATGTAAATGAGTATACAAACCAATTTGTAAACAATCATGTAACAAGCATAAGTCAATCATGTGAATGAATTTGCAAACAAGCATGTTCTCACCCCAAAAATATATGTAAAACCAGTCAAACATGGGGCTATAAACTCACCTCGATGTTGTAGAACGATTTGCAAGAAGTGCACATATTAAGCACAACACAAACGAAAACCGGAACGGCTCGACCAAGGAGTTACGGTTTATCTTAACGGCTAAGACCCACTAGCCTAGGATAATGTATTTGGGTTATTTCCGATGGAAGCCACATCAACGCGACACTTGATAAAGGTTTTAGATTACAATAGTATTAGTTGGGTGGTAGGTTTAAACAAAATAAATCGAAAAGTAAACGAAAGTATATAACATATTCCGTATATATTACATATGAAAAATGAACAAGTATATAATTCGTATTGTGATTTATATAACAAAGGCAAACGACCCAAAGAATAATTCAAAATGTATATAATACACGGCATGTATTATATATAAAAGGAAAATATTATATAAGATACGTGAGAATAATAATTAAAACACACATTTCGACACATGTTCGAAAAATCACCAGTTTAATTAATAACAGTTCTCGTATAAAAGTAAACGCACGTTTTAATGTTACGAACTATGTAACCGATGTTTGTAAAGCTTTTACAAAAGTCATGATTTCACCTTATAGTCGGGAATTTATAAAATAATATTTTATAAATTATTATTTCGTTTTCTTGACGGTTTTAGCTAAAATAGTTATCCCATTTGTAAAAGTATAGTTTTCGTTTGTTTCTCCGGTTATTGTATAATTACAAATTTAACAATCTTAAAACAATATAACTTCGTCTTTTATCGGTTTTCCTAAGATAATAAAAATTATAATGGAATTTATTAAGTATAAGACTTTTTATAAATTTCGACATGAACTATTCGTTTATACAACTTTCCATGTTTATAAAATTAAATATTTTCCACTTAGTCAATCAATGTTGCAATACTCGCGTGTCTTAATTTATATATTTAGTCGAGGCCAAATAAATAATGAAAATAAGTAAACCAAACACACCCTTATTAGGGGCGGAAAAACCAACCAAACGCACCCTATGCGGCTGTTTCGCAGCCAACCAAACGCACCCTGTGCGGCTGTTTCGCAGCCAAACAAACGCACCTTATGCGGCTGTTTCGCAGCCAACCAAACACACCCTTTTTGCTGTTTATGTTAAACCAAACGCGTCCTTGTGGCGAAACCGCCAAACCAAACGCACCCTCTTGTGGTGTTAACCACAAACAAACACTCCTTGGCTGTTACACAGCCAACCAAACACCCCTACTGCTGATATAACCTAAACCAAACACACCCTATTCATTTTTTCTACTAAACCAACGCACCCTTGTGGTGTTCTAACAACCAAACGCACCCTTGGTGTTACTATCGAACCCAACGCACCCTTGTTGGTGCTTGAGACTAATCAAACGCACCCTTGGAGGGGTTTATAAAACCACACGCACCCTAGTCGGCTGAGAATAAAACCAACGCACCCTCGTTGGTGCTTATAAGAGAACCAAACGCACCCTTTTTTGTGCGACTGAGAAACCACACACACCCTTGTGGGTGGCGGCTGGAGGTGGTGGTGGTTTCGTAGATGATGATGATGCGACGGTGATGATGACGAGGGGGTGGTGTCGGTGGGGTGGCAGCGGCTGCCAAACGCAGCAGGTGGTGGTGGGTATGAAGGTGAGGCGCGTGGCGGCGCGTGGTCCGGTAGATCGGGTGGCGGGGAGAGTTTCGGAACTCGGCCGGAAAACTCGCCGGAAAAGTGGCGGCAGTTGGGTGGTGGCCGGAAAAGTTGGCCGGAGAAGATGACCGAAAAACTTTCCGGCGGCGGCTGATGGTGGCCGGTGGCCGGAATCCGATGGAGAGGGGAGGGAGAGAATTTAGGGTTTGTGTGTGTTTTGTAAAAAAAATGAAATGTAAAGTTATAAACTTTTTATTTATAGTAAAACTTTAAAGTAAAGTGACAAGTGTTAAATAATATAGGGTGAATTTTGTAAATATTACCACAGGGACTAAAGGTGTAACTTTTGAGTATTATTTTGTAAAATAGTGGTTCGGGACTCGTTTGAGCGACTTAACGGATGATTCAAAACACGAAACTTGCGCCATTGTTTTCCAAATTATTTTTCCTATAAAAATGTGTATTCATTTGGTAGTATTTCATAAATATTTTTATAACATTTATAAAAATATTTGTTATTTATTTGGGAACCCGGTTATGCCTTGTCCGGAAAAATAAATTTTAACTCGAATATTCGCTTTAAAACGCTTTTGAATAAAATGTTAAATGATTTTATTTAATATTTTTATTAAATAAATAGTGATAATCAAATATTATTTATTTATTTTTGTGCCGGTACGCGTTGTGTGCGCTGTTCAAAATTTTGCGAGGGTATTTTAGTCACTTTTTGTTTGTTTTCGGGTCTCGGGCCAAACTAAAAAGTTGTCCGAAATGTCGTTTTACATCAAATTGCTTTAGAGCCCGAGTCGTGAAAACGTGATTTCGTGGGTCGTTTTTGCTAAGTCAGTTTAGGAATAACATATATCTTTTTCGTTTTCAAGTCAAATAAGTTAAAAATAACTTTGCACGTGAGAGATCTGTAATAATAAATATGATTTATTATTTAAATATGTTCTGAAACATTACCGGTTACGCGGTAACCGTTTTTATGTGACCATAAAAGATCGAAAGTCAAAAAGTCAAGTTAGACCCGAAAAGTCAAAGGGTAAAATAGTCATTTAAAATTCTGAAAATTGCCAGTTGTTACAGTACCTACCCCTTAAAGAAATCTCGTCCCGAGATTTAATTTGTGTTAACCAATTGTGTGACCAAGAAAAGATTTAAGATTTAAAAAAATCAGTTCTAAATAAGACACTGATAACTTTATTCAGCAAAATTCGATGTTTCGACACTTCTCAATATACCAAAATTTTTGGCTAGGTTTGACCAGGATATTTAATCCACCAAAATAGGTATCTCAAATAAATATCATTACAGGTCTTATGACTGATGTAAACGCGTTATAAGGAAGGTCTCTTAATAGCATCGAAGGAGAATGTGTAGTCGCGTGAGTATGTTTGTATAAGGTTTTAAATGTTCCAGGACGGAGTCTCGTTTATGATATATGTAATGTTCGATGATTAATAACGGACGAGGATAATGGATGTAAGTATCCAACTTACTTAGGCAGTATTTGGTTTGAAATGAATAGTTCGGCTATCTCTTTCGTCGATAGGTGTTTATTTGGTTTAAGGAGGGTTGCATTACCTATTGGATAAAGTTGTACAAGCTGGGACCGCTCTAGGACCCAACAACAGTAATCATAACGATAATAACTATAACAAATAGTGATGGGATGCAGAGAGTGAGGACATTTCGAGAAACAATATCCCCATAATAAAGTTCAACAAATGGGAGGAGCTCGCGGAAGAGCTTATGCGATAGACGGCGGAATATGGTACTCAGTCGTTAGTTCGAGGATGAATCAACTCCATTAGTTCAAGTGTGTAACAAGTCTGTTAGTTCCACGAACAGTTCGTGATTGCAAGGATTTGCAACGGCAAAAGTAATATCTTAAGAATGAGATCATGTAGTTCCAAGTGAGGCCTTAAAATTCTGCTGAGTGGTAAGACACGATTGCGTTTCTAGACCTTCTTAACGGATTCCGGTGATTATCGGGTTCGAGTTCATACTCGTTTCATATCGGATACCATTAAGCCCACTCATTTATAATTCATTATTTGCATAAAGAAGCGTCCCAATTTATGTAAATAATGAATTGATAAACTTATGGTTCGGTGATTTACAATTTATTTATTTAAATGAAGAGGCGTCCCAATCCTTTCAAATAAAGAGATTATAAATCATCCTACTTAATAATTTCCGATGCAATACGCGTACTCACATAACCTTCAAGGTGATGGATAACATGACGATGCATGTGCTTCTAATGAGTATGTAAATGAGAAAATGGGGCGATGTTTTAAAACTCGTCTTCGAGCGGGGAGTACAACGACCAACGGAATATCGACCTAAAGTTCAAGATAGTTAATAGTACCGTTAGAGTAAACAAAGGTAAAAGTCTGCTATGAACGAGTGCAACAAGTCGATTATCATATCAATCCTCCTATTACAAGTCCCGCCCATACAAGACTTGTAATACTTAGATTCATACATAATCCCATGTAAACAGAACTGTACGGTTTGTTAACATAGCAATTATCATATCAATCCTCATATTACAAGTTCCCGCCCATACAAGACTTGTAATACTTAGATTCATACATAATTCCATGTAAACGAAAAATTAATAACGTCCTCCGTGTAATACGATAATGTAAAAAGCTAAGAAGAAAAATATATTCTTAAGACCATTGTTTAACTTACAATGTCTGAGAACGAAATTAGACTATTTGCAACCCACAAAGTCCTACGAAGTACAATGAGACCATTATGCAACTCACAATGTCCTTAAGAAATGCTCTGGATTTATATAAATAACTCTTAATAAATAAACGTACGATGTGACCAAAAGATGTAATCATATATATATAATCTATATCTAGTATATATATATATAAATATATATATATATATAGTATATATATATATATTATATTATGTCATGTAAGCACATAACGTACAAGTAATGTAAAGCAAGTAAGCATATGCAGTGTGGTAAGCACTATGAAAATGTTTGCTGTGATGCAATGTTTATGAAAACGGTTATATCCCTAGGGTAAAATATGCAACCTAGTTCTCTATAGCCAGTGCTCTGATACCAATCTGTAACACCCCCAAAAATGTGTCGCAGCGGAAATGTGTCCGGGGGCGTTACTTCATAATACAACAGCACAAGATACAAGAGACGCGTGCGCGCGATCTAAATGTGACGTTTTATTTTGAAAAGTAATCTCGTTGATTTCCTTGAAATTGATATAACATTTATCCCCTAAAATGCATACAATGAAAAGCTTGAAAACAACCCACGAGATTTATCAATTGTATATAAAGTATGAAATCCATAAATGAAATCTTGACAAATTTAGACTTCCATGTGCACATCAGTAAATCCAAGCATCCTAAATTCACCTGAGAAAAACATGCTTAAAAAGTGTCAACATAAAGTTGGCGAGTTCATATGTTTGTTTAAATATAAATGTTAAACCAAAGGTTTCCAAAGTGTGTATGACTATTTCATCCCTTATAATAGTCACGAAAATGTACGTATAAAAGTTAAACTGCAATTGTTCAAAGCATGCATGATATTTATATATATATCACCAAAATGTTTCAAGTATGTATTGAGACTTTATTCAAGGCACAACTAAATATTCATGTGTATATAAAACAATGATTACAATTACTCTAAGTTCATGAAACCGATGCAATCTATTACCCACGTATGTGTCCTCCAAGAACACCCGGGCAGTAAATGAAACCATATGTACCCATCACAGGTGTCCCCTCCAAGAACACCCAGGCAAAAATCAATATGTACCCCTCGCAGGTGTCCCCTTCAAGAACACCGGGCAGTAATGAATATGTGCCCCTCGCAGGTGTGTCCTCCAAGAACACCCGGGCATTTACTTGTAGTTATCAGTTCAATCCGTTTAAGCTAATCCGTAATCATTTCAAAAGTAAAGCATGTATTTGTGACCAAATATGAAGTCAAATAATGTATCCCATAGCGAACTATGTAAATGAGTATGCAAACTAATTTGTAAACGATCATGTAACAAGCATAAGTCAATCATGTGAATGAATTTGCAAAACAATTCATGTTCCACCCAAAAATATATGTAAAACCAGTCAAACATGGGGCTATAAACTCACCTCGATGATGAAGAACGATTGGCAGAAGTGCAAATATTAAGCACAACACAAACGAAAACCAGAACGGCTCGACCAAGGAGTTACAGTTTATCTTAACGGCTAAGACCCACTAGCCTAGGATAATGTATTTGGGTTTTCCGATGGATAGCCACATCAACGCGACACGTTGATAAAGGATTTAGATTTCAAGTTGTATGAGTTTGGTGGTAGGTTAAACAAAATAAATCGAAAAGTAAACGAAAGTATATAACATATTCCGTATATATTACATATGAAAAATGAACAAGTATATAATTCGTATTGTGAATTATATAACAAAGGCAAACGACCCAAAGAATAATTCAAAATGTATATAATACACGGCATGTATTATATATAAAAGGAAAGTATTATATAAGATACGTGAGAATAATAATTAAAACACACATTTCGACACATGTTCGAAAAATCACCAGTTTAATTAATAACAGTTCTCGTATAAAAGTAAACGCACGTTTTAATGTTACGAACTATGTAACCGATGTTTGTAAAGCTTTTACAAAAGTCATGATTTCACCTTATAGTCGGAATTTAATAAAATAAATATTTTATAAATTATTATTTCGTTTCCCCTTGACGGTTTAGCTAAAATAGTTGATATCCCATTCGTAAAGTAATAGTTTTTCGTTTGTGTTTCTCCGGTTATTGTATAATTACAAATTTAACAATCTTAAAACAATATAACTTCGTCTTTTATAGGTTTTCCTAAGATAATAAAATTTATAATGGAATTTATTAAGTATAAGACTTTTTATAAATTTCGGCATGAACTATTCGTTTATACAACTTTCCATGTTTATAAAATTAAATGTTTTCCACTTAGTCAATCAATGTTGCAATACTCGCGTGTCTTAATTTATATATTTAGTCGAGGCCAAATAAATAATGAAAATAAGTAAACCAAACACACCCTTATCAGAGGCGGCAAAACCAACCAAACGCACCCTGTGCGGCTGTTTCGCAGCCAACCAAACGCACCCTATACGGCTGTTTCGCAGCCAACCAAACGCACCCTATGCGGTTGTTTCACAGCCAACCAAACGCACCCTTTTTGTTGTTTAGATAAACAAACCTCGCCCTTGTCGAATCATCCAAACCAAATGCACCCTCTTGTGGTGTTAACCACAAACAAACACTCCTTAGCTGTTACACAGCCAACCAAACACCCCTACTGCTGATATAACCTAAACCAAACACACCCTATTCGCTTTTTCTACTAAACCAACGCACCCTTGTGTTGTTCTAACAACCAAACGCACCCTTGGTGCTACTGTCGAACCCAACGCACCCTTGTTGGTGCTTGAGACTAATCAAACGCACCCTTGGAGGGGTTTATAAAACCACACGCACCCTAGTCGGCTGAGAATAAAACCAACGCACCCTCGTTGGTGCTTATAAGAGAACCAAACGTACCCTTTTTGGTGCGGCTGAGAAACCACACGCACCCTTGTGGGTGGCGGCTGGAGGTGGTGGTGGTTTCGGAGATGATGATGATGCGACGGTGATGATGACGAGGGGGTGGTGTCGGTGGGGTGGCAGCGGCTGCCAAACGCAGCAGGTGGTGGTAGGTATGAAGGTGAGGCGCGTGGCGGCGCGTAGTCCGGTAGATCGGATAGATCGGGTGGCGGGGAGAGTTTCGGAACTTGGCCGGAAAACTCGCCGAAAAAGTGGCGGCAGTTGGGTGGTGGCCGGAAAAGTTGACCGGAAAAATTTTCGGCGGCGGCTGATGGTGGTCGGTGGCCGGAATCCGGTGGAGAGGGGAAGGAGAGAATTTAGGGTTTGTGTTTGTAAAAAAATGAAATGTAAAGTTATAAACTTTTTATTTATAGTAAAACTTTAAAGTAAAGTGACAAGTGTTAAATAAAATAGGGTGAATTTTGTAAATATTACCACAGGGACTAAAGGTGTAACTTTTGAGTATTATTTTGTAAAATAGTGGTTCGGGACTCGTTTGAGCGACTTAAATGAATATTCATTTGGTAGTATTTCTTAAATATTTTTATAACATTTATAAAAATATTTGTTATTTATTTGGGAACCCGGTTATGCCTTGTCCGGAAAAATAAATTTTAACTAGAATATTCGCGTTAAAACGCTTTTGAATAAAATGTTAAATGATTTTATTTAATATTTTTATTAAATAAATAGTGATAATCAAATATAATTTAATTATTTTTGTGCCGGTACGCGTTGTGTGCGCTGTTCAAAATTTTGCGAGGGTATTTTAGTCACTTTCTGTTTGTTTTCGGGTCTCGGGCAAAACTAAAAAGTTGTCCGAAATGTCGTTTTACATCAAATTGCTTTAGAGTCCGAGTCGTGAAAACGTGATTTAGTGGGTCGTTTTTGCTAAGTCAGTTTAGGAATAACATATATCTTTTTCGTTTTCAAGTCAAATAAGTTAAAAATAACTTTGCACATGAGAGATCTGTAATAATAAATATGATTTATTATTTAAATATGTTCCGAAACATTACCGGTTACGCGGTAACCGTTTTTATGTGACCATAAAAGATCGAAAGTCAAAAAGTCAAGTCAAACCCGAAAAGTCAAAGGGTAAAATAGTCATTTAAAATTCTGAAAATTGCCAGTTGTTACATTCTCACTTTGTTTTGCAGGTTCCAGCAGCTAGGATGCAAAATTCAAGACCGACTTGGCCCTTAATTGTGTGATAACATTACTAATATAGCAGAAGTTACTGTGTAACATATATGGTTACGCCGTAATCCCTTCAATTACGGCGTAGATCTTCTTATGGTTACACCGTAAACTTGTAAACCAAATTTTAAAACATCACATGATTACGTCGTAACCATCGTGGTTACATCGCAACCTCCTTCTAAAAATCTTAAAAAATAAGTTTTAACGCATTGCAAAACCTTGTATATCTAAATGAACTTTGTGGGTATGTTCTTTGGAAACCCTTACGAGACTTCACTTGTCTACTTGGGGCACCAAGTGGTTTAAAAGGCTTGTTTTATATGCTAAATGCAACCGTGATTCCTACGAAAGTGAGTTAGGTTTGTATATTTATCATTGAACAATTTTATGCTATTAGTTTGTTTTAGTGATCACATGAGAAAATGAGCTTGCTTAAAGATGGAGATTTTTCAAATTTCTTCGTCGGCTTATTACATTTCTTATGTTCAGAAGAAAAGCTCAAAGGAGTTTCTTGTTCAAATTCTACTCTTCTTGTTTATTTCATTTCCTTAATGTACAATAGGGACATTGTACAAAACAAGTGAGGGGATGGGAGTAGAATTATCACTTGACGTATTCTTGCCTTTGATTTTCTAGTTTTTTTTTTAAAAAATGGTGCGAGTTTTAAAATTTTTGACATGTTTTTCTTACTGAACTAGAATTAATCTTTGATAGTAGTTTTACATACATATATAAAATATTATAGCAATATAATCACTAGAGCAATTAAGAAGATTCCCAAAGTCTCCCTTGAGGAAAATTCACTCTAAAGATATATATATATATATAATATAATACGTATGATAACCGAGAAGTATGATTCCCCGGGTCGTTTCCCCAACGACTTGCGAAATT
>BQNB010050707.1:0-41380 GCA_026074375.1 Tanacetum coccineum
AACTTCAAGGCACATGACAAATTTTTACTACTTAATAAAATCTGCTTATTACAAATCAACAAATCCCAACTGCTTATCAAACTATCATTTAACAGAATTCAAAAACATAATAGTTAAGCACATTTATTAAAACTAAATTGAAACTGAGGAAGCTTAAAGATAAGGTGTACCTTGGCTTTCCAGCATGAACAGGAAAGCTTAACAGCTTATTATGAGCTTATGGCTTATTCACATAAGCTCAAAGTCAAAAACAACATCAATCCTAATCTAACCTAATGCTGACCCTCAGCTCTAAAACCCTTGATACCATAGCAGCCATCCAATTCCAATAGGTATCAAGCCTTCATCATTTAACAGAAATAACAAACACAAACACAAATTCTTTTAACAGAATTAAAATGAACACACCAATTTATTTGAAATAAAACTTTTATTAATTCTGAAATAAAGAGCTTACAATCGTAAATCAAAATTACATAACATGAAAATTAAAATTACATTTAAAGAAACCATAAAAAATTAACCCTAAATTAACCTAAAACTATTAACCCTAAAAATTATATCTCTTAACTGCTGGATTGAGGGGTATTTATACCCGAAGTCTTGAGCTCCTCTCTTCATCTAGATCCTTCTATTCATCTTTATCTTGACCCTTCATCCTTTCTTTCTCCTTGATCTCAAACGTAAGCCGTTGGATTAAAGTTGTATAAACCCGGATCGTTGACGTGGCATATGTGTGTTAGTTATGTGAGTGTATACACTCACTCCCACGCAACTTGACCAATGAGATCGTTTTATTTTGCCAGGGTGGATTGGGTTGGGTTTATGATTGATAGTGATGGATGGGTTAAGGGGTGTGAGGGGATCATTAACCCTATGGTTAATTTGGGTGTGGGTAAAAGATTGACTGACTAGGGTTCATGGTGTTCTTGAGTGTGTTCGTGTGTGTGTGTAAGTTTAATCTGAATTGGGGGTAAATGAGGAACAGTAAATGTTATTAGGTTTATAACATACCCGGGTTGGTCGGGTTAGGGTTCGGGTTAAGTCGGGTTGGGGCAAATGATATGATTGGTTGAGAGATGGTCCACGGGTTTATTTGACCCGGGTATATGACCCGCGCTTTATATATCTTTGGGGTAATTACATATCTGGCCCTTGTGTTTGGTTTTCCTCTTTTCAAATTATAATTAACTTTCACCAATTGCAAAAACAGTCCTTGTGGTTACAAAGAGTGGTGCTGGCTTTGTAAGTTGACTGTGGAAGCTGCAGTTGACTTTGTAGAAGGCTGAGGCATGATCTCTCTGGCTTTGGCTTCGATTTCTTTAGCTTCTTGATCACTCATCCATTCTCGTGTTCGTTTTTGACTGTTTTCTAGTGATTTTTGACATATCCATACCTGCATACATAAAACTCAAATACAAGCACATTTTTGCCATTTTTGATCCGTTTTGGGATGAATTGGGCCTTTTTAAGCATAAATTGATATGTATAGTTTAACAACTATCAAAATTCCCCAAACTAAAACATTGTGTGTCCTCACGCAATATTACATGCCTTATAACCAAATACCTCGAAAATTCCCCAAACTAAACCTTTGAAAAGTAGCAAAGAGTTTTGTTTGAGAGAGATCACAAGAAGCCTTAAAATTTAGGTGAAGTATTAAAAAGTGCTTTTAGGTAAAACTCAAAGAGAAAAGTGTTGAACAGCTTGAGGAGAACAACATTAATGAAAAGACTTATTCTAAAGAGCACATAATACTCAAGGCCTAAATAACAGATTATTATATCAGACTAACCGCAAAAGTATGGTTTAACCCTGGTTTTTTTAGAGAAAATAAGCCTATTTAAGAAAAAACTCTAAAATCTTGTTCAAAATGTAAAAGGAAAGAAGTTCTAATGAGCTTATGACATGCTTAATCTGTAAATGATAAGAAGTATAATGGCTTAATCTACTTTCTAATCTACTGAGGAATTGATCAATGAACTAAGCAAAACCTCGCGAAAAAACACTTATTACCATCAAAACCCCAATATGAAAGCTAAAAATGCTTAAAATACCAAAATCGAAGCAGCTTATTAAAAACGTAATAATCTAACCTCTAGACTATGATTCCAAAACATAAAATCAGTTACTCACAACTTAAAATTAAAACTTAAAAGGCTAACTATTCTTATACTACTGAGTTTTATTTTGCGGTTTTTTTTGAAGATATTTAATGACTTTTAAAACAAAATATGCATGTAAATAGCTAGTAAAATGAAAGATTTTAAGTCCTCATCTATATTAATTTTACCTAGACCCTATAAACAGTACGAAAAAAGAATAGCTATTAAAACCTTAACTTTGCTGCTTAATTTTAGGCTTAAGTAATCAGCAGGAAACAACATTCTTGTTAGTACTATCTAGGTAAAAGGTATATCAGCAGTACTAAAATCTTTGCTTAGATACCAGTGCTAAGCTGCAATGCAATACCAACAAAACTAAAAGTGCAGGCTTATAAAACCTAGTGTACTACCAGTGCAGGTTACCCTGGGGATTCTAATGCACTAAACACACTCAATTGAGTGTGTTAAGTCCAAATTTAAGCACACACAAGCCAAAGGGTACCTAGAATAAGAATAAGCAATCCTAACTTTAAACTAAGAGTGCCCTGGTGCTGGAACCATTATAATAAGCCATAACTTTTTGAAAAATGAAAATTAACTTTTGAAACCTCTTTGCCTAATGATTATTTGTGAAATCTAAGCTGACTTAAACAATTTCAAAAACTCACTTTGACTTTGGGAGGTCAAAGTAGCTTAAACCAAACACCCCTTTAAGACTAAGACAGTTTTGATTAGGCTACTAAATTTGAAATCTAGTAAACAAGTGCTTAATACCAGACAATTAACAGATTAAAACTACTTTAATAAGCATGACTTAACAACTAAATAAGCAATAATCTAAGACTTAAGCTATTTTACTATATTTTTGGTTTTTTAGAGGTTTTTAAGACAATTATATGAAAATCTATGATTCAAACTAAGAAAGTTAAAAACAGATAAACAACTATGATGATTTAGCTAGATAAAACTCAAATAAGCACTAATAAGCAAAGAGAATAAGCAAATAAGCAGATCTAAATATAGAAAGCAATGAGATCACTATTTAAAGCTAGAATAAAAGGAAATTAAAGAGAAACTTACAAACTCCTCTAGCTAAACAAGAGGACCAATAAAGGCAGCTACAAGCTCTCCTAGCTTATGAATAAGCTAGGAGTTAAGTCCTTGAGAACCCTTCCATGTTTGGTTCTCCTTCCAAAAAGCTCAATAATCCACAAGTGTAAGTTAAGATGATTAAAGGTTTAGATATGATTAATTCTGAATTCAATAAGCTCTATTTCAGCTTATAGACTGAAAGAGCTTTAAATGAGCTTATTAGCTTATTGAGACAACTTGGCTTATTAAGATAGCTTATAAAAAAGAAATTTGGAGAGATTAAGAAAAACTGAATTTCATTAATAAAAAGCTTTCTTACATTACTTAAAAGGAAAATTACAAGATTAAAAACACCATTAAGCTAGAAATTAAAATTTAAGCTACAACTAAATTAAGCTACCACTCGATGCTCTGTGTGTGAGAAGTGTGCTCTATTTATAGCCTGCCTTGGAAGATTCTAGCCCTCTTGCCTTGCTCTCCAAACTTTCAATCTTAACCAATCATTTCTTTAATCATTTGAGCTTCTATTATGGCCGTTTGATCAATTTGTGGACACCTGAGGATTGCCAGCATGTCATTCTCTTTTGTGACGTTTGTGCTTCTTTTGTGAGTGTTTTAGCACAAAAACCCACATTCCATTGTGCTTTCTCCATTGCTACGTGGCATAAGCTTGATAGAGGGATACTTAGAGCCTTGATTTGACTAATCTCTCCCTGCCATCTTGTAAACGATCACTTGAATTGACCTAAGCACCCTTTAATTTCTATTTGCCCCTTTTTAACTGAGGGTGAAAGTGGGACGATGGGTGAATAGTAACTTTTGGCGCCCTTTCTTTATAACTGAAAACGGTTAAAAGTCGTTTGACTTTTGGAGAATGACACAAATGGCCTTTGTCTTTCTTTTCTTCTTTTCTCGTTTATAAAAGGGTTTGGGAATTTGCAAGTTTGGTCCTTGTGGTTGTTATAAAAGGAAATGGGCTAAGGTTTTGGGCCTAAAGATCCGGGCAAGGCCCATTTGGGAGGAGGGGACATTTTTGGACTTTAATGCAACTTGGAGGGTGAAAATGGAATATTTTGAGTCTTGTTGACTTTTATTGACCATGATTGACTTTTCCTTGACTGGATTCGACTGAGGCTTGACTTTTCTGGCTTCGGCTTCTTTTTGTACTCTTCTGATTCTCGTGTCCGTGCTTGCCCATTTTTGACTGTTTTCTTGTGATTTTTGATTTATCCGTACCTGCACACACAAAACACAAATACAAGCATATTTTTGCCATTTTTGGTCTGTTTTGGGTTTAATTGGGTTATTTTAGGTACAAACGGATATGTGTATTCTACACTTATCAAAATTCCCCAAACTAAACGATTGTGTGTCCTCACGCAATATCACATGCCTTATAACCAAATACTTTTCAAAGATTTTTCTCTTTTTATGATTTTTCTTGATAATTAACTACATAACTATGACTTATTTGTGTTGACATAATGTATTGTTTTCATTACCTCATTGGTAACTTTGAGGATCATAGAATAAAAAGCATAGTCCTCCTGTGAGGGCATTGGAATAATTGTAAGAGATTATGGATTTTAGTTGCGATTTGGGACATCACTCGATTTTGTTCGAGGTTGATGGTCTTCATAGCACTTGGAGTTTATGCAATGTAGTTTTCTCTATTTTGTATCTTGTGTTATGATTGATCATTATGTTGCATTCTTGAGTTTTTGCCATTGTCGGGGTGTGACAGATTGGTAATCAGAGCCAAGGTTATAGAGAACTTAGTGGTTTGGCCTAAACTATAACCTAAGATTCGTCGTTTAGTTGCGTATAGGATCTATATGCGCGGTGTTCCGCTTTTGTGTGCCTTTGTGTGTTCATGGTTTGGTGCCTTAGTTATGCCAGTCATTGAAATGGGTGGGCTCAATATTGGATATGAATGGGAAAGGATGCGAATATATGTCGGTGGCAGTAATTTTATGCGTATCACAAGCTTATCATACTTTGTCAATGGTGTTCACACCAATCGATGTTGACACCGTAGGGTGGTGTTATGTGTATATCGGTATATATAGTAAGATATTATAATATTCTATATATATTAGTCTTCCCACTTACCTAACGTTGCCCATGTTCTCCCCCGTATAGATAATGCCACCAAGGATGAGGACCCGAAGTGTTGGGTCCGGCCTTGCTGCTCAGAATTACTTTAGGAGGGGGATGGTGTGAGGATTGGGTTAGAGGAGGAAGGGGTAGAAGACCTAGGGAAGGTAATGATGAGCATGTTGAGGATTTGAATGGTCAAGGAAATAACCAGGGTTTGGGAGCTAATAGGGGTGTAGAGGGAGTCAATGGGAATGTAGAGGGAGCCAATGAGGATGCACCCGACTTCTCGACGATCATTGCCCAGTAATTGCAAAACCTCTTACCCGCCATGCTAGCTCAGGTTAGTAACCGAGGAAATGTTAGAAATCAGAATAGTAATATGGTTAATGAGAACGTTCAGGAGAACGTGGGGAATGTGTTAGTAAATGGCAACGGGTAGGTTGTTCATAGAAGGAGTTCTAGCTTGTAACTAAGAATTGATAGGTAAGGAGGTGTTGTAGTTTCTTACAGTTGATTGAGAAAATGGAGAACATACAAGATATGAGTGGTTGTAGTAATGACCAAAAAGTGAAATACACTGCTGGTTCATTTATGGGTAAGGCTTTAACGTGGTGGAACTCTCTGAATCACACTGATAAGCCAGGTAAGTTTCTGGTGAGTATGCAATGGAATGATGACTTAAGTTTAGATGATACAAGAGTTTTGTCCTAGTCATGAGATGCAAAAGTTGGAATCTGAGTTGTGGAATCACGTCATGGTCGGGGTTGGCCATGCTGCGTATACTGATAGGTTTCATGAGTTGGCGAGGTTAGTTCCTCACTTGGTAACTCCTAAGAGTAGGATGATTAAAAGGTATATCTATGGCCTTGCTCCATAAATCCGTAGGATGGTGGAAGCAACAGAGCCAAAGACTATGCAGAAGGCAGTACAGATTTCTGGTGCACTGACCGATGAGGCTGTGAGAAATGGATCAATTAAGAAAGTTGAGAAAAGAGGAAATGTGGGGGAAACTAGCAAGGATAAGAATGGTAGGATGACAATAAGAGGACTAGGACTGGGAATGTTTTTGCTACTACTGTAAACCCTGTAGGATTGTAGGTATGAGAGAATAATAGGTTTACCTTGGTCCCAAGTGTTACACCTTGCAACTACCTACCCATGGCACTTGGTGGCCTTGTCGCACATGCTTTCAACTGCAACAATCCCTAAATTCGGCCCCCCGGGTCATTTGGCAAAGGATTGTAGTGTGTGTCGAGGAATATGAATCCTATCAATAATAGAAACCCAACTGTTAGAGCATATTATGAGTGTAGAAGTACCGACCATGTCAGGTCAGCTTGCCCTAGATTGAATAGAGCACAAGAACCGAAAGGAAATCGTCCAAATCAAGTTGCTACTAATAACGGAGGTCAAGGTCTTGGAAACCAAGGGAACTAGGCTAGGGGTAGGTCATTCATGTTGGGAGCAGAGGAAGCTTGCCAAGATACGAACATTGTAACAGGTACGTTTACTTTGAACGATCATTTTGCCACTACCTTATTTGACTTTGGTGCCGACTATTGTTTTGTTTCTACTACTTTTATACCTCTGTTAGGCTTAGAGCCCAGCGAATTAGGTTTCAGATATAAGATTGAGATAGCTAGCGGGAAGCTAGTAGAGATTGATAAGGTTATTAAGGGCTGTAAACTGGAAATCGAGGTTCATGTCTTTGACATCGACTTGATACCTTTTGGACATGGGAGTTTTGATGTGATTATAGGTATGGACTGGTTGTCTAATTATAAGGCTGAAATAATTTGCCATGAGAAGGTAGTGAGGATACCACTACCGGATGGCAAGGTGCTTAGAGTAGTAGGAGAGAGACCGGAAGAGAAAGCGAGATTGTTAATGAGTGCTAAGGCCAGTGATAAGAAACAAGAAGAGATTGTTGTGGTTAGAGATTTTCCTAAGGTATTCCCAGATGATCTATCTAGATTATCGCATATTTGGGAAATTGAGTTTCAGATTGAGTTAATCCCTAGAGCAACGCCAGTAGAAAAGTCTCCCTATCGTTTGGCACCTTCTGAAATGGAGGAGTTGTCTGGATAACTCAAAGAACTCTAAGACAAAGGTTTCATTCGACCAAGTTTGTCGCCTTGGGGAGCGCCAGTATTGTTTGTTAAGAAAAGGATGGTTCTTTTAGGATGTGCATTGATTATAGAGAATTGAACAAGTTGACTGTTAAGAATCGTTATCCACTTCCTAGAATTGATGATCTTTTTGATCAACTACAAGGGTCGCAGTTTTTCTCGAAGATAGATCTTAGGTCTGGATACTATCACCTGAGAGTGCATGAGCATGACATACCAAAGACTGCGTTTAGAACTCGTTATGGACATTTTGAGTTCACTGTAATGCCCTTTGGTCTAACTAATGCACCAGTAATATTTATGGATTTGATGAATAGAGTTTGTAGGCCGTATCTTGATAAGTTTGTGTTAGTGTTTATAGTTGATATATTAATCTACTCTAAGACTCAAGAGGAGCATGTAGAATATTTAAGGTTAGTCTTGGAACTGCTCAAAAGGGAGAAACTATATGCTAAGTTTTCTAAGTGTGAATTCTGGCTAAGAGAAGTACAGTTTCTTAGGCATGTGATAATTGGTAATAGAATTCATGTGGACCCTAGTAAGATTGAAGCTTTTAAGGATTGGAAAGCACCTAGAACTCCGACTGAGGTTCGTTCGTTCTTAGGATTGGCTGGGTATTACTATAGGTTCATTGATAACTTCTCTAAGATAGCTAAGTCTCTTACTATCTTGACTCAGAAGAGTAAGACTTTCGATTGGGGTGAGGAACAGGAATTGGCATTTCAGACCTTAAAGGATAAGTTGTGTAATGCGCCTGTTCTAGGTCTCCCTGATGGACCAGAATACTTTGTGGTATATTGTGATGCGTCCGGGATAAAACTAGGTTGTCTACATTACTTATCCAACAACACTCCATACATTGGTTGTGTTAATGCAAAAAGGTAAAGTTGATATGCATATGCTGTCTTTTTAGGGGAAGTTGAAAATTCATGAGAAGAATTATACTACCCATGACTTAGAGTTGGGTGCGGTTGTGTTTGCACTTAAGATCTAGAGACATTATCTGTATGGGACAAAGAGTGTCATCTATACAGACCATAAGAGTCTTCAGCATATCTTTAGTTAGAAAGAGTTGAATATGCGACAGCGTCGCTGGATAGAGTTGTATAGTGATTATGACTGTGAAATTCGCTACCATCCTGGTAAGGCGAATGTGGTGGCTAATGCCCTAAGTAGGAAGGAAAGAGTAAAGCCTAAGAGAGTTAGAGCTGTAAATATGATCCTTCAGTCGAGTATCAAAGATAGGATACTGGCGGCTTAGAAGGAGGCTGCGAATGAGTTTGCAGTATTGCAGAAAGGTTTAGATGAGATGATAGAACAGAGAAGTGATGGAACTTTGTACTACCTGGATCGAATATGGGTACCTTTGAAGGGTGAGGTGAGAACCCTGATAATGGATGAAGCCTATAAGTGGAAGTACTCTGTACACCCAGTAGATGATAATATGTATTATGATTTGAGAGATAGGTATTGGTGGCCTGGAATGAAAAAGGATATAGCTGAGTATGTTAGTAAGTGTTTAACTTGTTTGAAGGTTAAGGCTGAGCATCAATGGCCATCTGTGCTTGCATTCCAGGCAAACCTGGAGGATTCTCGTATTGAAATGGACAGGCAAGATACTATGGATTTTGTGACTCTAAGTTTCCTAGGACTATAACATCAAATATTGCACAATTTTTAATATCAAAATCCCTCATAAAATGCTTATAAATTGTTATATTTATGTACTTAATTGCTTGTTTATTCATTTTTAGGAAAATATGAGCATTGGAGCGAAAAGAAGCGGAATTGGATGGATAAAAGGTGAAAAATGCACAAAGTGAGTTTTCCAGGAAGAAACTACGGCATAGCCCATAGGGGCTACGCCATAGCCATGACTATGCCTAACTTAGGAAACCGAATCAAGACCAGCTACGGCGTAGCTAGCCCGTATGAGCTACGCCGTAGCCTATGTGTGGAATTTAGCATTTGAAGACTCTACGGTGTAGCTCAACACCATGGCTACGCCGTAGCTATCGTATATCCCACAAAGATTTAGTGCATTTATTGAGCTACGGCGTAGTTCAACAATTATGGCTACACCGTAGCTGAGACGAATTTATAAATACCATGCCCAATCTATACCATTAACCACGAATTGAAGACGAGAGTCAGAGAGGAGGATTAGGGCAACAATAAGAAGTCGTTTTTAGTTATTCTCCCTACCATTCCGAAGGGAGAATTAGCTTAACGTCATTGTATTATACATTCATCAAAAGTCTGTAAGAATATTTAATGATTAATCAATTAATGGTTATGTTTATTGAATTTCTTGCTTACGTAGCTATCGTATATCCCACAAAGATTTAGTGCATTTATTGAGCTACGTCATTGTATTATACATTCCCGAGGAATTGAATGGTGTTCATGACACGTTCCACGTGTCAAACCTTAAGAAGTGTTTGGCTGATCCAACACTGCAAGTGCCTTTGGATGACATTCGAGTTGATGCTAAGTTGAATTTTGTGGAAGATCCTGTGGAAATTTTAGAAAGAGAGTTTAAGAAGTTGAAGCGTAGTAGGATTGCCATTGTCAAGGTTTGGTGGAATTCGAAACGTGGTCCTGAATTCACGTGGGAGCGTAAAGATCAGATGAAATTGAAGTACCCACATTTGTTTAGTGATGTTAGTAGTTGAATTTCGAGGACGAAATTCTTTTAAGGGGGTTAGAATGTAACCTTTGCCCTTTTTGTGTTCTGAATATTTCATTTATAGTCCTTTGACTATTTGACTTTTGTCACTTTATTCAGATTTTGTACTGTGTTGACGGTGGTGATTTTATGAGAATTGTGATGAATTGTGGTTTATAGAGATTAATAATCCTTTTTGAAAGGGTTGTTTGGTTCGTGTAATAAAAAAAGAAAAAGAGGGTTTTTGTAGTTTTAATGTTGTGGTCGTGATCGTTGAATAATATATGATGCTAGAATGCTTATTTTTTATAGTAGCTTGTATAGCTTATTCGGGCTTAATTTTAAGCTATTTTTTGGCTTATTTGGGGCTTATATGCCACGTTATGTTTCCAAAATCACTAGGAAAGTGATTTTGATTATTTTTGTGTTATGGCGTATGTTGTGGACTATTTTTGAGGCTTATGGTAGTAACCAAATGCGATACGTAGCTTATTTGCTTATTTTCAAGCTTAATATACGCATTTTTGTCCTAAGGGTGTACAAATATATTCTTCCTATAGAATCTTTCATTCATTATCCATTTTCTAAAAACACAACATAAGTGTGTGTGGGTGTGTGTGTGTGTCGATGTGATGTGTGTGTTGTGTAGTGTGTGTGTGCGTGCTTGCTACGTCCGCCACCTACCAAACAAACAATCCACCATAAAAATTTCTATCTTTGATTGAGAACGTGATATTCCGGGTTGATACGAGTATTTGGGTGTTCATTAAAACAACGTTTGGGTTGTTCGGTTCGTGTCGAAATATACATTTTGAAGATTTTCTTGTAAGTTTTCAAATTTAAATTTTGTTTGTCCTTTTGGGTTTGTTTTGATGCATAGATGTTAGTTGTACAAGTTGATCGTTGTGAAAATCGATTTTTGGAAGCGAAACGGATGATTAAAGGGGTGTTTGGTTCGTGTAATATAAAAAAAGAAAGAACATGGATTTTGTAGTTTTGATATTGTGGTCGTGATGGTTGAATAATATATGTTGCTAGATAGCTTATTTTTTATAGTAGCTTGTATAGCTTATTCGGGCTTATTTTTAAGCTATTTCTTGGCTTATTTTGGGCTTATATGCCACGAAAACTTCCCAAATTCACTAGGAAAGTGATTTTGATTATTTTTGTGTTATGGCGTATGTTGCGGACTATTTTTGAGGCTTATGGTAGTAACCAAATGCGATACGTAGCTTATTAGCTTATTTTCAAGCTTAATATACGTATTTTTGAGCTATTGGACTCACGGCCCAATAAGTCTATTTAAGCCGTGGCTTAATGGGAGGGCTTATTGTGGTCCGGATTATTTTCTACATATAAGTATATACTTTATATATGTATATGGACCTTGATTTTGGACTTGGATCGTATTTTGGACTTATAAATGTCTTAATGGACCCTTGTTGGGCCTTAAAGCCCAATAAGCGATATTTAGTCGTTATGAGAGTTTTGATGGACTTTTAAAAGTGAAAATGTGTTTACGAAGTGATATGGAACGATATTTTGGGAAAAACATTTTAGTAAACGTTAAAGATTAAGAATTTGGAATTTTGTCGAAAAGTATCGAATTTATGAAAAGGTTGAAAATAAGGTTTGTAAACCTTGGAAAATCGTTGTTTTGAGCTTACGTGGGTCACTGTCGAAATTCGTATTATAAAAAAAAAAGTTTATATTTAGAAATTTACCTAAAAACATGATTTTTGATTTTTAAATAATAAAATATTATTTAATTATTCTAATAAATTCACTAAAAGATGAAAAATATATTTTTTTCTCGAAACTTCTCTAATGTGTTTTAGTATGAGTAAACGTTTCATTTTTAACCGTATTATGATTATTTTGAAGTGACGAAGGTTACCGAATGGACTTGTCGAGATATATTTATAATTATTAATTATAAATATTTATTTATATTACTTATCTATTTTCCTTAAATAGTATAAGTATGTATTACCGAGTAATGAGATTGATATGATTGTGGAGATATGTCGTCGACCGTCACACCATAGATGTTTTGGGTAATTGTACTACGCGTCTAAACTATATGCATCCAAAGTGAGAGTGTTTTGGGGATTGAATGATAAATTTGGACATTAACTGGACTAGGTCGTGTGCGAGCGTCGTTGCATTTGCTTGTGTGATTGAGATTTGGTTGCTAAAGACTTGCTTGAGGTGAGTTCTCGTAGCCCCACTTTTTACTGGTTTTCCGTTGGGGGAAAATGATACTCAAATGTGTTTTGAAATGTTTTGAAATTGATGATGTGCGTAATGTGTTTTGTTTTGGACAAAGTTACATGCTGTGACTGATATGTGATTATTAGGTGCTGGAATGTTTGTTTGGATCAGAGGGGTCTCGCGATCTCAGTATTGGCATGATTGTTTGGATCGGATGGGTACGCCTATCCAGTATTTGTGTGATTATTGGAGCGGATGGGTACGCCTACCCAGGTTTGTGTGTGGTCCTGCCCTAATTTTAGTGCTCCAGCTGGTAAGCCCTTTAGGTGCGTAAGTGACATATGGTTATTGATTAGCGGTGATGCTAAGGTTGTTTGCATATATTCACTGTCATATAACACTATTGTCCACTGTTGAAATATTGCACAGCTTTTGGGTTTAAGGTCTAACCTTCGAGCTTCACCAATTATTGTTGAAGTTTTTCGAGTATCATTTTAGGTGATGTGGAAGAAGAGTAGTTGGTGATTGTTATACGCAGACTTAGAAGTATCCCGAGTGGAATTTCGTTTGAAGTCTTGCTTGCTTGTTGTTTGGTCCTAGTAATTGGATGTTTTGGATTAAGTTTAGATTATGGACCCCTGTGAGGGCTTTTGAATAATTGTAAGAGATTATGGATTTTAGTTGCGATTTGGGACATCACTCGAGGTTGTTCAAGGTTGATGGTCTTCATATCACTTGAAGTTTATGCAATGTAGTTTTCTCTATTTTGTATCTTGTGTTATGATTGATCATTATGTTGCATTCCTGAGTTTTCGCAAATGTCGGGGTGTGACAACTAGCCATTTCGTTGGATGAGATCTAGATTGATGACCAGCTTAATTTCATTGAAGAACCAGTTGAAATTATGGACCGAGAAGTTAAACGGCTAAAGCAAAGCCGCATTCCAATCGTGAAGGTCCGTTGGAATTCGAGACGAGGGCCCGAGTTTACTTGGGAGCGTGAAGATCAAATGAAGAAAAAGTACCCTCATCTTTTCGTTAACCCTTAGTCCACGTCTTAAGCTTTGAGGACAAAGTTCCTTTAACGGGGGACGAATGTCACACCCCGAAGATTTTAGGTCAATATTTTAAACCTTTCCGACCATTATTTTTGACTTTTATACATTATGTTTGAATTTGGCAGTTTACCAGGAAGTTAACCCGCGTAAATCTAAAATAAACGATCCTACACATTATCAGCTTATATGTGAACATATATGCACTATGAATAAGAAACCTAATACCTTTAATTTTTTTTAATATGCTGATCTTTTGCGTTATTAGTATGTTGCAAGGCCTGCAATTTTTCTAAACATTATCAATGAGAAAATGCCAAAAACCAATTTTAAATGTAATTATTATAAAGGTGGCTGTCACACCTCGAAAATTTCAGGTCAATATTTTAAACTTTTCCGACAATTATTTTTGACTTTTATCCGTTACGTTTGAATCCGACAGTTTACCAGGAAGTTAACCCGCGTAAATCTGAAAAACGTCATCGGACGCGTTCTGACTTCGGATTTTGATTAGTTTAGATATTATATGAGTTATTTTATCTTTTCTAAGTGTTTCATAGTTTATGATCACTCCCAGTATTTATTTTTACGCTTTAAATTTTAAATTGCATTTTTCGCGTTTTTGACCTAACGGAACCCCGGAAACTCGAAATCTTTTCGTGTAAACTTTAGTTATCGTCCATCTCATGTTCTTAAGTCAAAAATTTCTTTCACCCTCCCCTCTTTTTATACATTAGATGCCTAAACCAAACAAATGCACCATAAGCCTTGAAATTAAATCAAAGGTATCTTTTCTTAAACTTCCCATGCATGTGTGTGAAAGTGACACATGAGAGAGTCATTCTCATGCACACTTACCATGCTCTACCAACATGTGAGCTCTTACACCTTCTTTTTAAGATTAATTTAGATCTTTAACTCATTTGACTAAGCTGGAGTACTGTTAATGAACAAGACAAAAAAATGAAACCATGGTCCTTGTGGCGTGTTGGTGCCGAACCACACACACACACACTCTTGGTGTGTGTTGGTCACTTGATACTCCAAACCATACCATAAAACCCTAGCCAATGGTCCTATAAATACAACATTATACCACACTTAGGGTTTCATATCATTTCTAAAGTCACCAACAAAAAATTTTCTCTCCCTTTTCCTCCTTTGAAGTCCACGGCCAACAAACACCCTCTTTAGGGTTTTCATATCTTTGATTTTTTTGCAAAATCCAAGCATACTAGGTTCATTTCTAAGAACATCTAAGGTGTTTTGAAGTATTGGTTCTTTGATTTAAGGGTTTTTCTTCAAGATCTAAGTTAGGGTTTCTAGATTTGTTGTTGGGTTTTATAGATCTATTATTTTGGGGTATAGATCTTGTGATTTCTCTACTTGTTCTTCATTATTGTAAGTATCTTGAATCTTTCTTTATGGTTTTTCTTATGTTCTTCTTATATGTTCAAAGATCCATACATCCATATGTTGTGTTTTAATTTTTGAAAAAATTTAAAGACAAATGAAAATTGAAATGAGAGTTGAATGAGTGTTGCAACAATAGAAATGAAGGGATTAGGTTAGATTTAGGTGTGGTTTTGTTGTGGATTAGTTGTGAATGAAGATTAGGTTAGATTATGCACTATTATTAAGTTTGGGTGGATTTTGGTTGCGTTTTTGGCAAAAAGTGCTTGTTGTCCCAAATTTGTTTTGAGATTTTGGTCGACCTAAAAATATTTCCATTAGGCGTAAAAGTAGGTTTTGAAGAGCTCGTTTCGAATAGATAGTTTTTCATATATCGCACATTAAAATTAGACTTAAAACGACCAAGTTATAACCAAATGAAACTTGAAACATTTTTTGACAAAACCAAATGAATAGTGTGCTGATGTGAATAGTAAAATGAGTTTTCGGACACTTTTGGACATTTTTGGACTTTCTAAACATTAGCGAAACATATAGTAACACTTATATATTGATTGGTATTGTTTAATGACGCCGTCAACATATTTTGGGAATTGAATTTTAAAAACGCCTATATCGACGAAAAAGGTTAGTGCAGTGGCTTACAGGTCTTTACTACATACCTAACAAGCGGTCTATACCTGTCTGTATTGTTTGCCGATTGCTTTGGGCATTATCAACCTCATCTAATTGTGATAAGGCAGGTGAGTCCCCCGTAACGTTTTACGTAAGACTGCTGAATAGTACTAGGTAAGACAATTAGAAGCACGGCTGCTGTAAATTTCTAAACTGCAATGAACGCTACATTAGTGCGACATGCGCGGTGGATTCAGAAGCAGGTATGCATCCCTGGACCGAAACGTTCCTACCACATCCAAACATATATAAGAGACGACTTGTCATGAAGAAACACTCTCGATTCGACCAATAACATCTGTGACTATATTTATTTAATGTTACTAAAAGATAGTAAGTTCGTAAGAATGTAGCGAGGAACGGACTTAGAAAGTTAAGTAAATTAAGGCTAGTTTGTGCGTTTTGACTTATGGAAACACTGAACAAATTATTAGGGGACGGTATTATTAAACGTCCCGAAAACTATAAACTTTCTAAAATAGAAACATTACTAAAAAATGGAAACTTTTGGATAATAAACGCTGAAAACTGAACGAAAAAATACTATATGATTTCATTTCAATACGTCATCTGTCTAATCAAAACTAATGAAACACACATGGATGCATTTGGTTGATGAACATATTGTGTGCAATTCCTTGGCATACTTTTCTTGTTTCTCAACGGACGCGTTAATATTTCTAGGTTGCGGCCTGAGATTTCTATATCTCCTTTTACTTGCGTGATTAACATATGCTCGTTTTGTATTGGTGAGTTCACAGCCCCACATCATATTTTACTACTTTTACTTTTTTAATTTGGGGTGTGGGTGGTGTGAAACCCATGCTTGTTTTTTCAAACTATGGACATAGTTACTTTACGTTTCCTAAGTAGCGAATAGACCACTAATGCCCAATTATCCATGATCGTCAATTACTTATCCCCGTCCGTACTGGTTAATGTACTAATGTGAGCTCGCGATGTTGTAAATAGATCTATTGGGAGTAATTATCCCTTCCGGGTAAGTAGCGCTTACTAGATTCAGAGGTCCCGAACAAACGGATATATACCATGTCGGTGACATGTAATAGCTGATCTTTGGTCTGATAATCTAGGGCAGTTGAATACTATTTGGCATAGATAAAATGCTTCCCTTTTTAAATTGATGCCCCTCGGTCTTCGGTGTCATGGCTTAGTGAAACTGTTGTAAATACATTCTTTTAAGTGAAGTTCTGTATGATAAGTGCAGAGTTATACATATCTTTTACTCTAATAAACTCGAGCTTAAATGACCAAAAACAGACAAAAACTGCCTACTATATGTTTGTTTTGCATTTGATATTGTTTGCAGAGGAAGTGAGATGATATCAACCAAAAAGACAGAAGGAAAACCAAGCCAAAATGTACAAACAACTGAGCATGGAATGGAAAAGACATGTGCAAATCAAGGCCAAAGTCCAAAAATGCCAAAAGTCAGAGTCAATACTGAAGAATCAGCAGTCAAACCGACAGCCGGGGGAACTGAAGAATAATCATTGGATGCCATCTTTACCCATCTGATGGGCCGGGGATGGGAGTGGGATGAAGCCAAATAGTATAGTTATGATGACTGTCCTTGTGAAGACCAAAATGGGCCCTCCTCAATCTTTACAACAGCCATTTGTGTGCATTTGACCAAAGACTGTCTGTGAAGACTTAGAGGCCCATTCCTAGCCCAGTTACGACAATCTCAGCCATTGTAACACAAAACCCACTTCATACCTTATTGGCTTTTGAAATAAAGCCCATAAACCAAAACTGTACCTTATTGGGCCAGGACACACTCAATTGGGCCCAATACAAGCCCCAATTGCCCCCAAACATTTTTTTTTATAAAACTCAAAGGACCAAAAAAATGGTAAATTTTAAAAACTTGTTTTATAATTAAAAATAAAAAAATAAAGGATAAGGGGCCAAAGTGCCAAGTTGTTGATAATTTGTTTTATAGAAAAGAGAAAAATAAAACACATGGGCTGAAATTGGCCAATTTTTCCAAAATCTTTTTGTATAAAACTGCAGGGGGACAGATCCAGTTTTGCAATTCCCCTATACCTTCTTTGTTTTATGTTCTCATAAACAGATGGGGGCCATTATATTGTACACTTTCCAAACTTGTTATAACTGAAACGCTGGCTTTCTAAACAACGGGCATCAGAGAAAGATGTGTTGAGGGGCCCAATGTGTTCTTTTTCTTCATTTCGTTTAAACCCTGCAACCACCCACCCCGTACCCGCCAAAACCTTATACACCATTTCCCACTGTGTTCTCTCTCCAAAAACCAACCTCCCAATCATTTACTGCTCACCCTAACTCTTACCCACCTTACCCTGCCTCCTTATAACTCTCTCCCTACACAAACACTTCAACCCCGAAGTCCCCTTAATGGTGAGTTGGTGTACAGGGCCAAAAACAAGGGCTAAGGTTAAGGATTGCTTAGGAAGTGTCCTCATTCTCCTAACAAAACACCATCCCATGTCAAGTAAGACTCTAAGCTGCTATAAAAGAGAAGAGAACAAGCAAAAGAAAGATCATCCCCGTTTTTTACTTTCTTAGCTAAAATTTTAATTAAGTTTGTTTTAAAATCATTGTACTCAGTTTCTTTTCAAGTTTTTATTGTAATACTTTCAGTTTTAATAAAGTTAGTGTTTTTTGAGGAAAATTGCTATTGTTGTAAATTTCATATAAGCATCATTTTATAAAGCTGTTTTTTTAATTTGTTAAATTGTTTTTTAAACATTTGTTAAATAAAGTTATTTATAAAACTTACTTGTGATCACTTATCTCTGCTTTCTTTTACAAAAAAAATCAGTTAAAAAGCTTTTTTATAAAATAAGGGGGTGTTTGGTTTAGACCCAAAATGGGTCAAATGGTTGTTGCCATGGGTCTAAGTCCTCAGCCAACTTGGCTTGAGTGTTTTGTAGGCTTAATTAAGCATTTAATTGCTCCACTTTTAGTTTTAAAAATAAGTTTTTAAGTCCTTTTTGGTCTTTGTAAATTACTTGAATAGCAATAATAAAAAATGAGCTTAAAGGCTCAAGAAGTTTGCTGCTTAAGCACACTAATTTTGTGCGTGTTGTGTTGTTTCTAGCCATTTTGAAACACCACTTGTTCTGTCTTTGGTTTGACCAAGCATAAGTCCAAGTTTAGTTTTGAATGATTTTTGAAATCCCCCAATTTTAAACCCAAAATTCAGCAGCTTTTATTGTTTTTTTAGGCCTTCCATATTTTTCTGATTACAAGCTTATTAGCTCCCCTTCCTTTTTTAATCTGTTTGTGTTTTATTTTGGCTAAAAAGCTCTTAAGAGCTTATTTGCTTAAGCTCAAAAAGCTCCCTAGCCACTGCCTAACTTACCCTGGTGCTGAGCACCATTTCAGCCCTAGTTTATAGCTTATTTGTTTTTTTCGATTTTAAGCCATCAGTTTCTTTTACTTTTATTGTAGCTTATAAGGTAGCCCTTTAATTCCCAAGGATCCTTAGCTTATTTCCCTTTTTGCTTAGCTTTAATATGTAGCCTTAAAGTAGGCTTTTTCCTATTTTTTGTATAACTGTCATTTTAGCTTTATTCGTAGTTCAGCTAATTAGGGCTTATTTGATTGCCTTAGCTTATTAATTAGGACTACCTATCCCTTTTTCATGTCCCCTTAGTTTAGCTTATATTTTGTTAGCCTTTAACCTCAGTGAAAAAGCAAATGAGCCCATAAGCTTATTTGTTTTTGTCAGCCCATAAGCTCATTTTAAGCTTATTATGCCAGTTAAAAAGCATTAAGTGCTTTTTACAAAAGTTACTTACCCTCAGGCCCCTCAACAGGTTTGCATTCTTTGGTTTTTGATATATAGCACTTTGGACCACCTTGTAATTCGGGGGCTCACTTCAGGGACCCATTTGTGTAATTTGTTTTTTTTGTTAACTTTGTTTAGTTCCCTGTGGTTAGTTAGCCTGTTTTACCCTGTTAGTCCTTGTGTCCTTTCACTGTTAGTCCTGTTAGTTATAACCTCTGTTAGTTTATTAATTATATAATGTAAATTAGGTTATAAAAATTTAATTAGTTTAATTACTCTAATTTAGTTTTAAACTGTACTTTTGGGCATTTTTATTATTTTTAGAATTTATTTTTTCTTTATTTAATTTTATTTTTTTTAGAATTTTTATAACTTTTATTTTTTGTCTTTTTCTATTTACTTGTTTTTAATTTGTATATTTAATCTTAAAAATTCATTAAAAATTCCAAAAATTAATAAAAAAAATATTTTTCTTTTTTATATAATTTTCTTTTGTCATTTAGGGTCTAGGAAAAATATTCTAAATTTAGTTTTTGGCTTAATTTTCTCTTAAATTTCAGTCTCTAGATCCCGTTTTACCGGTTGTGCTTTTTACCGCTTTCTTTGCGTTTTCTTTCAAACCGAACCTCGTTTTAGTTCTAGTTTTCTTTATTTTTCAAATTAAGTTAATTAGAATTTAATTTTGATTTTTAATTTAATTTAGCATTTATTTTCTTAATTTTTAGTATTTAGGTTTCCCGATACCTGATTCTGTTCCCCGTATTTTAGTGTAGATTTAATTTTAGGATTTCCCTATAACTAATTTTGTTTCCCGTAGTTTTTAAGATCTCCATTTCCTATATTTGTTTCCCGTAGAATAACTTAGATTTTATTTAATTAATTTTAGTTGTAATTATATCAGTGTTTCCATCATATATTCTCCATCATTCAATTTCTCATCAAACCAGGATAATTTTCAATTGCAGCCTCGTTGGGACATACGACCCGGGAATATCTCTTCCGGAATCTTTTTATAATTGATTCTTACTTGTGTATTTTAAGTGTATACTATCAACGAATCAATTTTTGGCGCCGCTGCCGGGGAGGCATTTGCTACGATTTCTATCCAACTTTGATCTGAAACTCTGTCTTTTTTATTAATATATCTATTAAAAAAAAAAAAAAATAAATAAAAAATTGTCCAATGAAAATTAAAAACACTAATTGGTTAAAATACCAAAATATATTATTCTCCACTGAGGTTTTATCATATAAGTTCCGATGAACTACTGAGTCCAATCGAACCAAAGATTTAAAACTCTTTGTTTTGGCCTTCTGTGTACTTCCGATTAAGGTCTCACCTCATCTGATTATTAACAAACATATTATAAAGTGAGTTTAAGGGGGTTGTTCTCTAGGAAACTACGACCGAAAGGAGGGAAATAAGCTTCGCGCTATTTCCTACTCCTCCGCCTCACCTGTGCGTTTTTCATTCTGAGAAGCTACCGGGAAGTAAGATTGATTATTTGGCTTAAGTTTGTCTATCTCATGTCCGTTTAATGATAGATGTAAATATTTTTAATCCAACAAAATCCAAAAAAAAAAAAAAAAAAAAATAAAAAAACCTTTAGTTGTTAATTCTTTTATTTATTTATTTCCATTTTGTGCTACATGGCTCTCGATCTCAGTCTCGTCGTCGCGCAACGAACCCTCGCCTTTACCATGAAAGGACGCCATTAAGTTGTTATTGAGCTTCTTCTTTGCGTTGTATGAAATACCCATTTAAGGATAGCTTTCCTACAGTTGAGCGATATCGCAGTACACTCGAACTTAAGATTGGTACTCAAATTGCCCAGAATGCACCCACCGTAAGGGCGTTACAAGAGGAAGCATATCGCCTTATTATGAAAACTCATGTGCGCAAACAATTCTCGAGCTCAATGCATTGGTTAATCAATCTTGTCTAGGAAAATCTGTTCTATATTTAATTCGGGTGATCTATTGACAACGAAGCACCGAATTTATGCTCATATTCCGATTTCTTCAACAAAGATCACTCACAATTAGAGGGTCCCATCCATTTGTTTCTCCAATTTGCTTCGATTAAGCTTTATCGCTTTTTCCATTCTCTATCGAGGGGAGAGCTGGCCCGGTTATATCGTTGAGCTAGAAGTTAAAGACATCCCCCCTTCATGATACCTATTCAAACTTGAGGACGATTCTTATGTATTCCAACCTTCATTCACATACAGTTCTTCTCTCTTTCCTTAGACGAGAGTTCTTCGTCTCAATGAGATCACCCAGATTTCAGCGAAAAGGTCTCTGATGAAATAATGAATGTTTTTATGAGGCTTGGGATCGTTTCATGATCTCCTTAGGGCATGATCCCATACCATGGATCTCAGAATTGCATCAACATTTGATACATTCTATAATGCTTTTGAACATTATGATCAAGATTCATTGAACTCCGGCAGCAGGTGGAAATCTTTTTGGACAAAATGCCTCGCGGAATGTTTAGAAAAATCATCGAGAGCAAGTCCTAAAAGTTCGTCAACACGAGCATAAGCAGTTGTTGCCAAGTAAGTCGAACTCTTCCACCCCAAAGCTGTTCATCTGATGTTGTGAATCTTAAGTGTATATTGTCGAGCATTGCTCTTAGGACCATGAAGAACCTCGTTCTGCTCCAGCCCAGCTCATCGAACTCCTGTCAAAGCAGTTGAGTTTGAGCTCAGAGTTGAAGCTAAGTTTTATGTTTCTTGCGGTGGTGCCATTTATCACCAAAACTGTCAGTCATCATGGCAACGTTTTTCGGCGGGAACAACTTTCTGAGTATGTGTCACAAGCGCTGCAGCTAATACAACCAAGTAAGCTCCAATTATCGACCTCAAATTGTTTTGCTAACATCATTTAGACCTCAGGTTTTCCACCCCGTTCAGAACTTCAAGCTAATTAATGCTAAAATTTCAATTGGAGGGAAGGGTATAACTTTAACCAAAACCGGGTCGGTGTGAGAGCAATTATCAACCAAAACAGAGAGTGGGAAATTTTAACCTGTCCAATTTCAGTCAGAATCAACTCATAGACCCCAGGGTAGGGTATTAATCAGTCTCCGGCTTATCAAGCCCTTCCGTTCCTCAAGTACACACAGTGTCACCAAGATAAGATTTTGCAATACGTCCAAGGCTAATGATGCTATCATGTGACAATAATGCAGAATAACCTCCAAAACCAGTGTCAGAGCATGCAAATCAAAACAAAAAATTGAACAATATATGGCAAATCTGAATGATTTGTTGGCTAAGTTTTGTAACTGCCACAATATCCCTTTCTACTTCAGGGTCAGGGACACTCCCTAAGTAACACAGTTAGTAAACCTAGAGAAGACTTATTGGGGATCACTACCGCCGAAGCGGGGTGTTGCTATTCAAGGGACCTCCAATTTCTTACTTCTTCAGGAGTGAGCCCTTACCCGAGGTGACAAAGGGACAAGGCACCGCTCCTCATTGTTCACAAAAAAGTACTGCACCTGTTACCAACCTCCTGGTAGGGCCTGAAACCAATCACAACTCCAGTTCTTGAGCCCATAGTTGCTCCTGTCTGTTGCTCCCGTGCCAAACACTAAACCTTCAGTTTCTCTTCCATATCTATCGAGGCGTGATAATGAAAAGTGCCGTAATCAAGACTAATGAAACAAATCGACAAATTCTATGAAATCTTCAAAGAAATGAGTTTCGAGATTAGCTTTACGGATGCTCTTGTTTTGATGCCCAAATTCGCCTCGACTCTAAGGACCTTACTTGGAAATAAAGAGAAACTTACTGAAGTGGCTCGAACTTCCAATGAACCCTGTCTAGCTCGAACTTCGATGAATGAACATTGTTCGGCGGTCATCTTGAAACAAAGTTACCCAGAAAATATTGGGACCCCGGGCAAGTTCCTGATTCCTTGTGAATTTCAGGGATGATGAAATGCTAGCATTAGCCGATATCGGTGTAGCATTATTCTAATGCCATTTTTCAGTTGGGAAAAGCTTTCACTTCCATGATCTTACTCCAACTTGATGACAACTCGAACATTGCGTGATCGATCAAACTTCTAAACCAATGGGAATTTCAAAAGACAATCTCCGTTAAAGATGGTTCTGTATTTCACTTTCCAGCCGATTTTGTGGTTTGTTAGATTTTGAGCCAGACCCACGAGTCCCTTTAACTTCTCGGGAGGTGCTTCTTAAAAAACCGGTCGTGATTTGATTGTTGTATCCATGGTGACTGAATGAACTCTTTAGAATTGGAAAGGAGTGATAGCCTATATCCTTACAATATTGGGATCAGACTTCGAGCTACTCGGCCAATTACACTCACCATGACGGCGCAAACAAGATTGACTTCATTGATATGCTTGTGAGGAATACTCTTCAAAGAAGTTTCTTGGTTTTTACTGTTATATCGCGAGTGAGGGAAATTCCACTCCGTATTATGATCCAATTGTTGCATCTTCTTCTTACTACCCTAACTCCATTTGGGTGATAGTGATTTCTTGCTTCTCGAAAGAAGCCGACTCTTTCCTTGGTCTAGCAGATGATACGGATTGTCTGCATTTAATCCATTCTACCTATGATCCTGAGGGGGACATTCTTATTCTAGAAGCCATCTTGAAATAGTGAACAACACTTCCCCCTCCAAGTCAAGGAACAAACTCCAACTTATCTCCCAGTAAGTCGAACTGAGCTTATGGTTGTGAAAAAACTTTTCACCAATTCTTCCATTGATGTAACCTAACTAGGTTGAGAAACTCAAGGAACTGCCTCCCCATCTTCGAGTATGCATCTTTTGGGGGACGTCAAACAAGTTGCGTCATTATTATTTTTTATCGTTAAAGAGTTGGGTATGTTGAGGGAATAAAATCGCTCTCGTAAAAGTGTAAGTCCCACAGCGAGTTTAGCTTGGAACTTTCTGACATTCAGCAGGTATCAACCGGAATTTTCTAACCCACAAGTTTCTTATGGAAGAAGGACTATGCACATGCGGGTCCAACATCAAAGAAGAGTAAAATCCACAAAATTCCACGATGTTATTAATAAAGGAGGTTGAAAAATTTCTCGAAGCAGGGGATTGATTTTCCCATATTCTCCGACAGTCCCTGGTGTTGCCCTGATACCATTGTGTACCCAAAGATAGGACGAGAATGACTAGTGGTAAGTGAACGAGGACTATTGAGTTGATTCCCAACTCGTTTGGTTACCGGATGGCGGGTTTGATTGACTATCGTTAAGTTAATGAAGCCACTGCAAAGACCACTTTTCCCTCTAGTTCATGGACCAAATGCTTGAGAGATTAGCGGGGAATGAATACTACTGTTTCTCAGATGGTTTCTTCCGGTGTTATTTCAAATCCCCATTTGACCCCGTTGATCAAGAACAAAGACTACCTTTTACTTGGCCCATACGAACGTTTGCCTACGTCGCATGCCTTTCGGCTTATGCAAGCTCCGGCACGTTTCAACGATGTATGTTAGCAATCATTTAATGACATGGTTTGAGAAGTACGATGGAAGTCTTTCATGGTACGAGCTTCTCGGTCTTTGGGAATTCTTTCCAATAACGCCTTCCCGTTTAGACCTAATGCTTCAAAAGGGTTGTAAGACACCAACTAAGGTCTTAATGGGGAGAAGGAGATGAGACATTTTATGGTCAAAGAGGGCATTGTCCTCGGCCATAAGATTTCTAAGAAAGGGATTGAGGTTGACAAAGCAAATTCGATGTGATTGCAAATTACTCATTCCCAACCACGTCAAAAGGAATGAGAGTTTTCTCGAGTCATGCCGGTTTTTACCGCGGTTCATTCAGGATTCTCAATAATATCCCCAACCAATGAACCATCTCTTGAGAAGAATACTCCATCATCTTTTCCGATGACTGCATTCGAGTTTTTCCAAACATTGGAAGATAGACTTACGGAAAGCTCCAATCCTTGATTGCTTCAAACTGGGACCTCCATTTGAGACTTATGTGCGATTGCAGCGGATTTCGCCATAGGTGACAGTTTTGGTGGCAACGTCATGGAAAGAACACTTTACGCCTATCCACTTTGCTAGTAAGACTTGATTGAAGCACAAACGAATACCACTACGACTGTAAAAAGATGTTTCTTGCCGATTAGTGTATGACTTTGAGAAATTCAGGTCTTACCTCATCTTGAACTAAAAGGCTAGTGCATACGGGACCATTCCGCCCTTAAGTTCTCTTTGCAAAAAAGGATTTGCCAAAGGCGGAGATTGACTCCGATGGGTTCCTCCTCCTCCATAGGAATTTGACTTCAAAGTCTTTGATATAAAGGAGCCGAAAACCTCTGCAGCCGATATTGTCCTAGATTGGAAAAACCCGTATGAAAACGTCAATGATCCTAAAGAAGATAATGAAAGTTTTCCTCTTGAGACGTTAAATTGGGTGACCTTTCGTGGAGATTCTAGACCCGTGTGTTTGCGACTTTGCAATTTATCACGAGGGGGTAACTTCGTTGTAGTGAAGGGCTGTCAAACCAACAGAAGATTAAGTTCTTCAAGGACGTAAAACATTATTTTTGGGATGACCCCTTCTTGTTAAATATGTGAGGATCAAGTGTTCAGGCGATGTGTGCACGCAATGAAGCTTTCTTGAGATTCTCTAGGCTTGCCACAATGGAACACACAGTGGGGGGGACATATGGTGCAAAAACCTCACAGCCTGAAAAGATCTTTGACTCCGGTTTTCTTCTGGCCCACCATCTATAATTGATGCCCACGGAGTTTGTCAGAAAACTGTGACTCGTCTGCCAACGTCAAGGAAAAACTTCACAACGTGATGAGAAGACTCCAAAACTCCATCCAAGTTTGTGAATTCTTTGAAATTGGGGGCATCGACTTTATAGTTTGCCCGTTCCCGTCTTCACGACGGGATACAAAGTATATTCTTCGTGGCAGTATGATAGTCGACTATTTGTCGAAATGGGTTTGAAGCTAAAAAAGCGCTCCCCACCAATGATGCCCCGAGTAGTTTGCAAATTTCTGAAATCTCTCTTCGCCAGATTTGGTGCTCCCCGTGCAATCAAAAGTGATCGCGGAACCCATTGTTGTAAGACCAGTTTGCAAAGGTCATGCTAGAAATTGGAGTTACTCACCGTCTCTCCACCGCTTAATCACCCTCAAAACACGTGGGCAGTGGAAAGTATCAAATCGTGGCCTGAAAGATCCTTGAATGGACATAGGTGAATGAAAACCGTGCATCTGGTCGGACAAACTAGAGGACTTGCATCTATGGGCTTTCCGCACCGCATTACTAAACACCCATCGGAGTGTTCTCTTTACAAGCGTGTATATGGAAAGGCATGCCATCTTCACGATTCGAGTGCTTGAGCAACAAAGCATACTGGGCCTTAAGCAAGCAAACTTCGATCCTTATAATTACGGTCAAGTGATACGGAAAGTTCAACTCTAATGATCTTAATGTAACTTAGTGATCATGCCTATGAGAACTCTTTGATATATAGGCCCTAATCCAAACGTGGCTCATGACTACAAGATCAAAAACGTGTTGTCAACATGGTGATCGAGTCCTCCTCTTTTAATTCCAGATTAAAGTTTTTCTAGGGCAAACTTATATATCCCGTTGGAATGGCCCCTTTCACATCTCTTGAGTTATTTCCTACGGCCTGTTGAGCTTTCTCAAGCCATCGGGACGTAATTTCAAATGTGAATGGTAATCAGGTTCATGCACTACTTTGGTGGGAACGTTTTACCACACTTGGTAGTTCAGATCTCCAATTTTCCCCCAAGGATAAATAAATCCTTGGATGGGTCAAGCATCGTGACCCTAAACAACGCTTCGTGGGACGGGCCCACCCCTGCTTTTCCGTAGTTGTAATAAGTGTTGTTGTTGAGGATTGCTTGTCTTTTCCATTACCGGTGTTTCCCTGTTGTTGTTATTGTTTACTGTACCAGGATTGCCCGATTGTGAAGGACTCTAGTTTTATCATTCATCAAGCGTTTTCCATCTTCAGCTTCATTTGGGAAATAGATATCCTAATCTTTTCGACTACGTTTTATCCTTTTGGCATACTCTCATTCAATCGCCTTAGGATTATTGTAGTACCCTTCAAAACATCGAGGACGATGTTTAGTTCTAGTTTGGGGGGGTATCTTCGATTTGATTGTTTCCTGCAGCAGTGTTACCACGTAAACCCGTTTTTTACCACCAAAATAACAAAAAAAATGAAAAAATTGAAAATTTTCAAAAATATTATAAGTGTTTGTCGCAGGTATTTTTGCTTTTCTTTTGGGTTAGATCAGAATAAATTTTTTGGACTGATCGGGCGTGTCTGAGCCTATCAGTTCCTTTAGGCCAAAGCTTTCACGAATTCTATAAAGCTTTGATTTTAATAATGTGAAGAAAAAAGAACGAGAAATGATACGATTGGAGTTTAAATTCAAGTTTTATGTGTAAGCAAGATTCTTTCTAAAACTTATATCAAGTAACCTTGTGGTTTTCTCTCCTGTGAATTTTAATCCACCTAATCATACGTACTCAATTTATTTCAACTAAAGTCATCGTTGTTTTTCAGAAAAAGCTTCAAATTTGTAACTTGAGTTTTCAAAGCGAGATTTTGCAGTAATTTAAAAGATAAATGCCAAAGAAGCATGAATGAAATGTGAATGCAAAAATGCATGAATATTGAAATTTTGCCAATGAAGCATACAGTTGATATTATGGAGCAAGTAAAAAGACTGTGGTCGGAAATCCCACCCGCGCTAGCAACGGAGGTGGGGGTTCAAACTTAAGACGTCTTTGCTTCTGAGAATTTGGTGTGTCGTTGATATTCTCACTTGGACAGAAAGGCTTAAGTGAGGGTTCTAAATCATGACACCAATCCTTAGCCATATTAAGAGTAAGGTTGTTGATTGTGATTTACCAACTACGCTAGCAACGGGGTGGGTGGGTTTATTCAACTTAGAACACCGGTCGTTTGCGTTGTGATATCCTGCTCGTTAAACACGTGGGTAGGGGTTTTCAAACTAAGCAAAAACGCATTCCTACTTTAAGAACTTATGATTATGATGTTGAAAATGTTGCAAAAAGTTCTAAAGTTTAAATCTCGAAATCAAGTTACGAAGTCTTAATAAGTTGTTGCTTTGAGTCTAGATTCATTCTTGAATTTGAATATGAAATATGTTGGTCTATGGTTTAAATTAAAATGAGTACACACATCTGAATCGTATATCATGTTGGTAGTTGAAAATTCTTAGTCATAAGTATGAGGGCTTCTTAACATCTAAACTTATATCGACAATGATCTTGTTTAATTGCTTAGGCTTGGAAATTGATGAAAATCGAGGACGAGTGAATATTATCGTCAGGACATCAGTAGATCACTTCTTTACGGGGTTCTCATTCTATGATCCCAGTTTTTAATAAAATTAAGAATAGTCAAACTTGTAAAAAACTGAGGAAAATCTCAAAAATATTAGTTGTAGTTAGTTGTAATGTAAATACAGAAAATGGTGTGGAAAAAGGGGCTTCGTTGTTTACTTATAACATTGCGTGAGGGACCACACAATACCTTAGTTTGGGGGATTTTGATAAGTGCTTAATTAAATATCTTTTACCTCTAATAAAAGAGTTAAATGACCAAAAACAGACAAAAACTGCCAAATATATGTTTGTTTTGCATTTGTATTGTGCAGGAAGTGGATATCAACAAAAAAAGACAGAAAAGGAAAACCAAGCTCAAAATGACAAAACTGGCATGGAATGGAAATAGACTGTGCAAAATCAAGGGCCAAAAGTCCAAAATTGCCAACGTCAGAGTCAATACTGAAGAATCAGCAGTAAAACGCAGGCCGGGAACTGGAACTGAGAATTTGTTTTTTAAACTGGGTTGGATGCAATCTCTTACCCATCTGATGCGGCCCGGGAAAGCCCAATCGTATATTTTTGAGAACTGTTGAAAGACCAAAATGGGCCCTCAATCAATTACAAATAGCCATTTGTGTGCATTTTTTTGACAAAGACTGTGAAAGACTTTGAAGGCCCAATCCTAGCCCAGTTATAGTCTAATTCTCAGCCATTGTACACACAAAACCATTCATAACCTTATTGGGCTTGAAAATGCCACAATAACCAAACTTGCCTTATTGGGACCAGACACACTAAATTGGGGCCCATTACAATCCCAATAGCCCAAAACATTTTTTTTATAAAACTAAGGACCAAAATGTAAATTTTAACACTTGTTTTTATAATAAAAATAATAAAAATAAAGAAAAGGGCCAAAGATGCCCAAGTTTTTTTAAATGTTGTTTTATTAGAAAAAGAGAAATATAAAACACAAGGGCTGAAATTGCATTTTCCAAAAATCCTTTTAGTTATAAAACAGCAGGGCCTGTTTTGCAATTACCCTCTATCCTTCTTTGGTTTCTTTTTCTTAAACAGAGGGACCTATTATTGTCACTTTCCAAACTATGTTTATAACTGTAACTCGGCTTAACACAAATTGTGACAGAGAAAGAGACGTTGTGGGGCCAATTGTGCATCCTTTTTCATCATTTGTTTAAACCCTGCATACCCAACCCCCCCGTACCCGCCAAAACGTGTCTTATACCACCATTTCCACCTGTTGTCTTCTCCCAATAACCACCTCCAAAGTACCTTTACAGCTCACCTCCTACTCAATTCCCACCTTACCCTGCCCCTTATAACTTCTTCTCCTTAGCTCAAAACACTCAACCCGATGTCCCCTTTAACGGTTGTTTGAGATGGTGTACACGGGGCAAACCACGGGCTAGGATTGTTAGGAATGTGTCCTACTCTCTACAACAAACAATCCCATCAATTCAAGTGAAGACTCTAAGCTGCTATAAAAGAGAAGAGAACAAGCAAAAGAAAAAGATCCCCGTTTTTTACTTTCTTAGCTAAAATCTTAATTAAGTTTGTTTTAAAATCATTGTACTCAGTTCTTTTCAAGTTTTTATTGTAATACTTTCAGTTTTAATAAAAGTTAAGTGTTTTTGAGGGGAAAATTAAATTGCTATTGTTGAAATTTCAAGCATCATTTAAAGCTGTTTAATTCTGTTAAATTGTTTAAACATGTGTTAAAAGTTATTAAAACTTACTTGTGATCACTTATCTCTGCTTTCTTTTACAAAAAAATCAGTTAAAAAGCTTTTTTATAAAATAAGGGAGTGTTTGGTTTAGTCCCAAAATGGGTCAAATGGTTGTTGCCATGGGTCAAGCTCACTCAGCCAACTTTGGCTGAGTGTGTAGGCTTAATTAAGCCATTTAAATTGCCACTTTTAATTTTAAAATAAGTTTTTAAGTCCTTTTTGGTTTCTGTCAAAATTTGAATAAGCAAAAATGAGCTTAAGTGCTCAAGCTGCATAAGCAGCTTAAGCACACCTTATTTTGTGCTTATTTGTTGTGTTTCTAGCCATTTTGAAACACCACTTGTTCTGTCTTTGGTTTGACCAAGCATAAGTCCAAGTTTAGTTTTGAATGATTTTTGAAATCCCTCAATTTTAAACCCAAAATTCAGCAGCTTTTATTGTTTTTTAGGCCTTCATATTTTGAATATAAGCTTATTAGCCTCCCCTTTTAATCTGTTTGTGTTTTATTTTGGCTAAAAAGCTCTTAAGAGCTTATTTGCTTAAGCTCAAAAAGCTCCCTAGCCACTGCCTAACTTACCCTGGTGCTAGACACCATTTTCAGCCCCCTTGTTTCACGGGCTTATTTGATTTGTAAAGACACTAGTTTCTTTTAGCTTTTATTGTAGCTTATAGGTAGCCCTTTAATTTCTCAAGATCTTATAGCTTATTTCCCCTTTAGCTTCGCTTAAAAAAGAAGCTTAAAGTAGCCTTTTGTTCCTATTTTTTGTAAATGTCATTCATAGCCTTTATCATAGTTCAGTCTGAATTAGGGGCTTATTAAGGATTTCCATTGCTTATTTATAATGAGGACTCCCTACATCCCTATTTATCTGTCCCCCATAGTTTAGCTTAATTTTTAGCTAAACCTCAAGAGGAAAAAGCAAAATAAAAGCACCATATAGCTTATGTAGTTTTTGTCAGCCCTATAACTCCTGTTATAGCTTATTAAGCCAGTTTAGTTAAAAAGCATATGTGCGTTTACAAATAAGTTACTCCCCTCAAGCCCCACTCAACAGGTTTGATTCTTTGGCTTTTTGATAATAAGGCACTTTGGACCACCTTGTAATCGGGGTCCATTCAGGGTCCATTTGGGTAATTTTGTTCTTTTTCTAGGTAATCATGGTTAGTCCCTTTGGTTAGTTTTAGCCTGTTACCCTGTTGTCCTTGATGTCCTTTCACTGATTGTCCTTTAGATATAACACAGTTAGTTTATTTCATTTAAATAATTAAAATGAGGTTAAATTTTTAATTTTAGTTTTAATTACTCTAATTTTTAAACAAGTAACTATTGGGGCATTTGTATATTTTTAGAATTGTTAAACTTTTTTCTTTATTTAATTTTTATTTTTTTTTAGAATTTTTATAAACGTTTATTTTTTGTATATTTTTCTTTTACTTAGTTTTTATTTAGTATTTTAATCTTTAAAAATTCATTAAAAATTCCAAAAATTAATGAATTATATTTTTCTTTTTTATAAATTTTTTCTTTTGTCATTGAGTGTTAGGAAAAAATATAAAATTTAGTATAGGCTTAATTTTTCTTAAATTTCAGTCTTTAGAACCAGTTTTACCGGGTGCCATTTTACCTGTTTCTTTTGTTTTTACATTACATACGACCTCGTTTTAGTTCTAGTTTTCTTTTTTTTTCAAGATTATAGTTAATTAGAATTTAATTTTGATTTTTAATTTAATTTAGCATTTATTTTCTTATTTTTTTGTATTTTGGGTTCCCGATACCATGATTCTGTTCACGTATTTTGTGTAGATTTAATTTTAGGATTTCCCTATAACTAATTTTGTTTTCCCGTAGTTTTTAAGATCTCCATTTCCTATATTTGTTTCCCGTAGATTAAATTAGATTTTATTTAATTAATTTTAGTGTAATTTTTATTCAGTGTTTACCCATATATTTCTGCCATCATTCAATTTCTCATTCAAACCAGGATATATTTCAATTGAGCCTCGTTGGGACATAGGACACTGGGAATATCTCTTCCGGAATCTTTTTATAATTGATTCTTACTTGTGTATTTTAACGTGTTTATACTTTAGACGAACATTGTATTATGTTTTTATAAACTTGTCAGTGCGTATGTGTACTTGTGGTCCACTTTAATATTAAATTCAAACCTATGAATTCACTCAACTTTATGTTGACCGTTTTAGCATGTTTTTCTCAAGTGTTTAGCTATGGATGTCTTTGCTTGCTATTTGTTGTCGCTATGCATTGGGCCGATTTTCAAGAAATTCTATTATCTACTGTTTAAACATCATTGTCAATTTCTAAAACTTTTATTCGCTTCCGCATATTATCTTTAAACTTATGTCAAACTTTAACTATTTTAATTAATGAAACTTGTTGGATATTCAAATGTATCCACTTAGAGGTGTTATTTGTATCTTGTGTGAATTGTGTTATTATGAAGCACGCCCGGTACACATGTTTTCCGTCAGAGGGCCCCGTTTTGTAGGGTTTTGTGACGAGTGGTTCCAGAAGCCAAGGTTATAGAGAATTAGTTAGTATAAGTATACGCTTAGGTCTGGTTTATAACCAGTATGTGATCCTATGTGTTTACTTGCTTACGTATATAATTACAATCGATAAGTAAACGAGCATTAAGTATAATACATTTCTATAATTATATTACGTTTATTTTGCCTTACGTAGATTTTCTTGTTGGTTTTATATAAAAGTTATTTATATAAATAATAGTCTTTTCCCTCAGGACATTGTAAGTTGCACAATAGTCTCTAACGTTTTCTCAAGACATATAAGTGATGCGTACATGGTCATTAAAACTTCTTCATAACTTTACAATATACTAATTTACATAACATCGAAACTTGTCACAGTCTTCCGACCCTACAGTTATTTACTGTCAGAATCCGCGAAAAGGCGAGTTGAGCACACGTCCATACTTTTATTTCAACCTATGTGTTCTCATACAGTCATTAAGAAGCATGCAGATTTAATTGTTGAACATGACTTTTAAACCCGTGCCACCTGTAACATTCCACTTTTGGGAAAGGCGACTTTTCTAGAAAACGGGACTTATGTTTCTTTTTTCTTTTATTTATTTTGATTGAAGAGAAGACGATCCAAGACAAGGACGAGTTTTTTCGCGGGATCAAGTGTATTATAACCCAACGAATTGCTAATGCTATTAAAGCTATTGCTGTTTATGAGGCAAACCCGTGTGGCTCATGATGTACGTTAGAAAGTCAAGGTGGCAAGGAAAGCACCTATACAACAAGATTAACGACAAAAGGTCGCAGAGAACTTACATGCTCAGGACCAAATACATAAAATTGGATCTGTTGAATAATTTAACCTTTACAACGAACGTAAGTTGCGCCTCACTGAACCGTGCACTGTGGAGTGCAATAACTACAAGAGCGTCCGTCAAACGAACAGAGATTGTAGGAAACCAGTTTTGATATCAACTTTGAGCCGCAGTGGAAATTAGTAACCTGCTGATAAATACACTAGTTGAGTATGGAAAAATCAGGACATTTACAAGTGTGATTTGTCAAAATCTGAACGTTGCGAACCGTTTTTGGAAAGTAAAAGCTCGCGAGAACTCCAAGGTCGTCAAAGATAATGTTGATACTTAAAGAGAGATTTCTTATCGTGGCTAGTAGAACCTAAATAGACTTGGACCGTAACCCCTAAGAGTTTTACACTAGTACTTCCTTATAAATTTCGTGTATTGAGTGGATGTTTCTAAACCCTCTGTTCATTTTATGTCATGGCGATTTCGTTAGTTACACTTCAATTCTAAATAAATTTAATGTAAGATACTCCACAAATATATTACCGGCTTACAACCATTTACTTTTATTTTTAACCGCTTTACTGTTATAGGCTAATTGGACGTTATCCTATGAACTATTTTAGTGTCGTTATAAAACTAATTGTATGTTATCCTATGAATTATTTTAGTGTCGTCTTATAAACATAGTAGTTGTCGCGTTATAAACTATTTTACCGCCAGCTTACAAACGTTTAGCTGATAGCTTCTTGTTTATTTCAACACCTTATAAACCATTTCACTATCATTTATAAACCATTCTAGCGTCACCTCATAAACTATTTTATAGACATTTTATAAACTACTTTACATCAGTTAGCGAAACCATTTTGTTGAAAGCATTATTAACATTTTTACTACCTTTTTTAAAAAGCATTTTGTTTCATCTTATAACTGTTACGTGTCACCTTTTAAACCATTTTGTATCATTAATATATGACGTCCCACTAGGCCTTTCCAAATTCCAAACCATTTTGCTATTATCTTATAAACCATTTCCGCTAGTTACTTTTATAAATCGTTTTCCTATCATCCTATAAACCATTTTTGTGGGAGTATATCTTTTATAAACTACTTCTTTAACTAACTGTTTCACCGTTGTTTTTTATAATCTGTTTAGTGCCATCATCATAACTACTTTCACAATCACTTTTCAAACTAACTTGTCTTTATCTTTTAACCCATTTTGTCATTATTCATAAACTCTTTTACCACTATTTTATAAACCATTTCGCTAACACCTTTTAAACTATTTTGATATCATTCTATAAACCGTTTTGTCAATCTCCTATAATTATCCTACTATTACCTTATTAGATTATAGGGCTATTTTTATTGAACTAATTTCGTTTCCATCTTATAACCTATTTTGCAGTTATTTATAAACTCTTTTGCTACCCTATTATAAACTACTTTGCAGTTATTTTATAAACCGTTTCATTGTCACCTCATGAATTAATTTGTTTTCATTTTAAAAACTATTTCGCTTTCAAATTATAAACTATGTCGTCGTCATCTTATGAACTAATTCGTGTCTTCTACAAACTATTACGTTGTCACTTTATAAATTTTTGGGTTGTCAACTCGTAAACTATTTGATACCATATTATAAACCCTCTTATTGTTACATTATAAACCGTCAAGTAACTTTCTCGTAAACTATTTTGATATCACCTTTTAAGCTATTTTACGTTACTTTACAAAATGTTTTGTGTCGCTATATAAACTATCTTGTCTTTGTTTTTACGAACTGTTTCACTATCTTATAAACCATAATGTATATACCATGTAACTTTGAAGAACATAACACTAGTTTTGACGAAATGAACATTGCATCGTCAGTCCTTAAATTTTCACATAGCGAACACCTATGGATAAATCAGGAGGACCAATGATATGCTGGGAGTAGTCACCATAAAATTTTGTCAATTTACCCTCATTTTCCATTTTTATTTTCTTTATTTTCTCTACATTGTCAACGGAATTATTTCGAACTCGTGCTTTATTAATATTTTGCGTGCGTATTCGTGAGTCGTGTCGGTCATTTTTTTGTATTCAGAATGCGGTAAGCTGGCATAATTAAGCAGTTTTTCTCAAACCTTAGCATTATAGAAAACACCATACCCTTAGGTGAGAGACGAATCCTACACCTCGTAGTCACGATAATTATGGATTGTAAGAAAACTTAGGAACGTTATAATGACTTATCACTCTTAATTGGATTATAACAAGAGTAATAGAAGATAGCTTTCCTTCAATTACTTACCTTTTCGGTGAGTTAGAATCATGTTAAATTATTAGATTATGTACAGACAAAGACTTTTTGCTTGACTATAAAGTTAAAGAGCAAAGGACTGTAATTAAATGCAAGGCATAAAAACCTAGTATGATAGAGGCCTCACCTCCGCTGAGTTTGGCGTCTTTTTAAGTGGCATTGTACTCATACTACCGTAGATTACTAAAATACCATGTTGAGTTAGCGATGGAATAAGATATTGTTGTTAGTACTATCATTTGAGATTGTATACTGAGTTTTCTGAATCATCTATTCAAGATAGACTTAATACCCATAGAACCTGGTAGTTTCGACGTTATCATTGGTGTGAATTGGTTGACAAGGTACCACGCCATGATCATTTGTGATAAAAAGATTGTTCGTATACCTTTAGATGATGAAACTTTAACGATTCAAAGCAATAGGAGTGATGGATATGCATCGATAGTTGCTAGTAAGCAGAGTTGTTTGATTGGATTGATATGTTAGAGCAGGATAACTTGAGACTCGGAGGCATGTTATGTGTTGAGAGAAAGAGAGTTGACCGTCTTTGGCATAGTATGTCGTATACTCAAAAGGATTTATAAGACCGAGTTCCTCACCCTGGGGAGCTCCGATATTGTTCGTCAAAAAGAAGGATGGATCCTTCAGGATGTACACCGACAGCCGAGAATTGAAAAGAACCGGAAAGAAAACCGTTGTCATTACCTACGAATAGGTTGATTTTTTATCAACTATGAGGATCTAACGTTTACTTGAAAATCGATCTAAGGACTAGTGACCACTAATTAGAGTAGGAGAAAAGGATATTCTAAGACTGCATTTAGGACCCGTTATGAACAATTCAAGTTTCAGGTCATGCCATTTGGTTTGATCAACTCTTGGGGTTATTCATGGATCCTCATGAATCGAGTGTGCAAACCGCACTTAGATAAGTTTTGATAGTATTCATCGATGATATCTCGATTTGCTCAAGCAGAAACTAGGAGTACGTAGAACACCTTAGGCTTATCTTGGGATTGCTTAAGAATAAGGAATTGTACGCCAAATTCTCTAAGTGCGAATTCTAGCTCCCGAAAGTGCAATTTCTTGGCCACATGTTGATAGTCAAGACATTCACGTTGATTCCGCCAAGATTGAGTCAAGTAAGGATTAGGAAACGTCTACGACTCCAACGAAGATATGAAAACGATTTATCAAAGGTTTCTTTAGGATAGAGAAACCTCTAAACCAAACTAACTCAGAAAAATGTGAAATATGAATAGGAAGAGAAAGAAGAGGAAGCCTTTTAACTGTTATTGTAGGAACTTTGTAGTGCACCGATTTAAGCATTACCCAGCGGAAAGAAAAGCTTCATGGTTTAAAATAACGCCCCGCATAATAGATTAGGTACTATAATGATGCAGAAGGAGAAGGTGATAGTTTACGACTCCCGACAACTGAAAGTTTATTAGAAGAACTACTCGACACACGACTTAGAATTAGGAGAAATAGTGTTTAGTTTCAAGATTTGGGAACACTGCCTGGATGGCATAAAGCATACCATGTTTACAAACCATAAGAGATTACAACACATTCTAGATCAAAAGGAATTGAACAGAAGACCACGTAGATTGTTAAGATTGCTTAGTGATTTCGATGGTAAGATTCGATATCACCCTGGAAAAGCAAGCGTTGCGGCAGATGCTCTAAGCAGAAATGAACAAGCTAAGCCTCTAAGGTTGAGAGACTTAGTGATGATCATTAATTCAAACCTACCACCACAGATTCATGAGGCACGAGTAGAAACTCTCAAGAAAGAGAACGTTAAAGATGAAAACCTTCATGGTATGGACAAAGAGTTTGAGAATTGTCTTGATGGAACTCTCTGCATTAGGAGGAGGAGTTGGTTACCACGCGTTAGAGACTTAGGAGAATTGGTCCAGCATGAGTCACACAAACCTAACTATTTCATCCACCCTGGAATCGGATAAGATATATCATAATCTTAAGTGGTAGTACCAATGGCCCGATATGGAAGCATGCATCACCACCCATGTCAGCAAGTGCTTGACGTGTCTAAAAATGAGGGACGATTACCAGAAGCCATCCAGTTTACTAGTACAACTAGAAATACCCCATTGGAAATGAGAAAATACAGCCATCGATTTTATCACAAGGCTACCAAAGACAACAAGTAGTTACAACATGATTTAGGCAATTGTGATCATTAAAAGAATTATGCGGGCATGAGACGCAAACACTTAGAATTTTAAATTGGAGGTAAGGGCATGTTAAAGGCATCACCTTGGGAAGGAGTGATATATTTCAGCAAATGGGGAAAGCTGAACCCGCGTTATATTAGATCTTTTAAGATTCTTGCTAAAGTGGGAACACTTTCTTATCGACTTGAACTCCCAGAGCAATTAGGCCGAGTTCATAGCACTTTTCATGTTTCCAATTTGAGGAAGTGTTTCGTAGACGAACCTCTAGCTATTCCGTTGGATGAAATCCAGATTGATGACAAGCTAAATTTCATTGAGGAACCAGTTGAAATTATGGACCGAGAAGTTAAACGGCTAAAGCAAAGCCGCATTCCAATCGTGAAGGTCTGATGGCATTCGAGACGAGGCCTCGAGTTTACTTGGGAGCGCGAGGACCAAATGAAGAAAAAGTACCCTTATATTTTCGTTAATCCTGAACCCACGTCTTAAGCTTTGAGGATAAAGCTTCTTTAACAGGAGAAGAATGTCACACCCCAAAAATTTCAGGTCAATATTTTAAACTTTTTTGACAATTATTTTTTACTTTTATCCGTTACGTTTGAATCTGGCAGTTTACTGGGAAGTTAACCTGTGTAAATCTGAAAAACGTCATCAGACGCGTTCTGACTTCGGATTTTGATTAGTTTAGATATTATATGAGTTATTTTATCTTTTTCTAAAGTGTTCATGTTTATGATCCACCCCGGTATGTTAATTTTTATGCTTTAACGTTTAAATTGCGTTTTTTACGTTTTGGACCTAACGGAACCCCGAAAACTCGAAATCTTTTCGTGTAAACTTTAGTTATCGTCCATCTCATGTTCTTAAGTTAAAAAATTTGTTCACCCTCCCCTCTTTTTATACATTGGATGCCTAAACCAAACAAATGCACCATAAGCCTTGAAATTAAATCAAAGGCATCTTTTCTTGAACTTCCCATGCATGTGTGTGAAAGTGACACATGAGAGAGTCATTCTCATGCAAACTTACCATGCTCTACCAACATGTGAGCTCTTACACTCTTGTAAGACTTATATTTAGATCTTTGACCTCATTTGACTAAGCTTGAGCCTAAGTAATGAACCAAGACAAAAAAAATGGAACCATGGTCCTTGTGGCTTGTTGGTGCCGAACCACACACACACACACTCTCTTGGTGTGTGTTGGTCACTTGATACTCCAAACCATACCATAAAACCCTAGCCAATGGTCCTATAAATACCACATTATACCACACTTAGGGTTTCATATCATTTCTGAAGTCACCAAAAAAAATTTCTCTCCCTTTTCCTCCTTTGAAGTTCACGGCCAACAAACACCCTCTTTAGGGTTTTCATATCTTTGATTTCTTGCAAAATCCAAGCATGCTAGGTTCATTTCTAAGACCATCTAAGGTGTTTTGAAGTATTGGTTCTTTAATTTGTTGTTGGGTTTTATAGATCTATTATTTTGGGGTATAGATCTTGTGATTTCTCTACTTGTTCTTCATTATTGATAGTATCTTGAATCTTTCTTTGTGGTTTTTCTTATGTTCTTCTTATATGTTCAAAGATCCATACATCCATATGTTGTGTTTTAATTTTTGAAAGATTTTAAAGACAAGATTTCATAAATAATGATACTACTTTATTTCACTAGTTAAATATTATGTTCTTGGTGAGATGGGAGTTGAATGAGTGTTGCAACAATAGAAATGAAGGGATTAGATTAGATTTAGGTGTGGTTTTGTTGTGGATTAGTTGTGAATGGAGATTAGGCTAGATTAGACACTATTGTGAAGTTTGGGTGTATTTTGGTTGCCTTTTTGGCAAAAAGTGCTTGCTGTCCCAAATTTGTTTTGAGGTTTTGGTCGACCTAAAAATGTTTTCAATTAAAATTGGACTTAAAACGATCAAGTTATAACCAAATGAAACTTGAAACATTTTTCGACAAAACCAAATGAATAGTGTGCTGATGTGAATAGTAAAATGAGTTTTCGAACACTTTTGGACTTTCTAAACATTAGCGAAACATATAGTAACACTTATATATTGATTGGTATTGTTTAATGACGCCGTCAACATATTTTGGGAAAAACGATAAAGTTACTAAAAATAGTAAGTTTGGTAAGAATTTAGTGGAACAGACTTAGAAGTTAAGTAATTAAGGCTAGTTGGTGCGTTTTGACTTAAGGAAACTTAACAAATATAAGGGACAGTATTAACGTCTCGAAACTAAAAACTTTTCTAAAATAGAAACTTACTAAAGTTGGAAATTTTTTTGGATAAACGTCGAAACTTAACGAAAAACTATATGATTTCATTTCATCGCGTCTTGTTAATGAAACTAAAGCAAACACACATGGATGTCTTTTGGTGATGAACATATTGTGCAATTCTTGGAATACTTTCCGTGTTTCTGAGACGTGTTATTATTCTAGGTCGCGGCTAAATTTCTATATCACCTTTTACTTGCGTGATTATCATTTGCTCATTTTCCTAGGGTGAGTTCATAGCCCCATGTTTTACTACTTTTACTTTACTAATTTGGGGTGAGAAACATTGCTTGTTTTCAAACTATGGACACAATACTTACTGTACGTTTTCCTTTTTCTGATTACGTTTGTCCTAAGTAGCGAATAGAATCTTTATCGCCCAATATCATGAACCGTACATTACTAAACGAAAACGTACTGGTTAAGTAAGAGCGAATGTTATAAATAGATCTATTGGGAATAATTATCCCTATCCGGGTAAGTAGCGCTTACTAGATTCGGAGGTCCCGAACAAACGGATATATACCATGTCGGAATGTCAATAGTTGATCTTGGTCAAATACCTTTAGGACGTGGAATAGTAGTTGGCTTATAAAATGCTTCCTTTTAAATTGAGCTTCGGTGTCATGAGCTTAGTGCAACAGTAAATACATTCTTTTTATGTGAAGTTGTATCTATTATAACTGTCATGTGCGTGCTGTGAACTTGTGGTCCACTTTTAATATTAAATTCAAACATATGAATTCACTTAACTTTATGTTGACTGTTTTAGCATGTATTTCTCAGGTGCTTAGCTGTGGATGTATTTGCTTGCTATTTGGTGTCGCTATACATTGGGCCGATTTTCAAGAAATGCTATTATCTATTGTTTAAACATAGTTGTCAATTTCTAAA
>BQNB010050708.1:3326-41378 GCA_026074375.1 Tanacetum coccineum
AATTAGAATCCGAACCACCCTTTTTTTCTCTTAACCTCATCCTTAATCTTCCTTTTTTGGCTTTCGATCAATAACTTCATCAGACGAAGAATCAGAATCAACTTTAGGTTTCTTCTTACTATAATCTTCTTCATCAACTGAATATGAATCAGAATCTGAAACACCCTTCATTTTTCTCTTCACCTCAGCCTTAATCTTCCTTTTTTTGGCTTTCAATCACTAACTTCATGAGACGAAGAATCGTAATCAACTCCGGGTTTCTTTTTACTATGATCTTCCTTGGATAAAATCCTTTTACGCTTAACATCTTCACACACAGAAGCTTTCACCTTAACTTTAGGCTTAGAACTTAAAACAGGGACTTCTGAATGTACCTTATGCTTGTCCTTAGGAATATCTGCCTTATCCTTCTTCTTCGGAAGCTCAGATGAAGCATTACCCTTTGGCTTGTCTTTCGAAACAACATTCAATGCCTTGTCCTTTTGAAACAAAGCCTGTAGTTGATCAAATTCAGTACTATAGTTAATCACATGAGGTTAGCTTATATAAATAAATGATCCATAATAGAATCATATGAGATTAACTAAAATCAAATGAGACTACATAAAAATCACATGTGATTCTGCTTTGAATCTCATGTGATTCTGCTTTGAATCTCATGTGATTCTGCTTTGAATCTCATGTGATTCAGTTTGAATCTCATGTGATTCTGTTTTGAATCTCATGTAATTCATTTTGAATCTCATGTGATTCAGTTTGAATCTCATGTGATTCATTTTAAATGAAGTGTAAAATCTCCTGGAATAACAAATTAAACGAACCTCTTTCTCGGAATTTTCTTTTCTCTTGTCCTTACTCACAACAACAGATGAAGCATTACCCTTTGGTTTGTCTTTCGAAACAACATCCAACACCTTGTCCTTATGAAGCTCTGCCAGAACATTACTTTTACCAACAGACGGCGCCTTATTATTTGTCTTATACTTTGGAAGCATAGTCTTACGCCTTTCCTTAACAACATCCGGCGCATAATTCTTACCATCCCCAGCCGGCTTATTCTTCGCAACAGCCAACACACTCTCCTTGACCACCTTAGCCGGATCATCTTGGACATTAATCTTGTCCTTAGCCACATCAACCTTGTCTGCAACTACATTAATCGCCTTATCTGCAACTACATTAATCGCCTTATTTGCAACTACATTAGACGGTTTAACGACATCAGCCTTATGCTTATCACTCTCAATAACATCAGGCGCTTTATCAGTCTTACGCTTAAACTTTAAACAATCCTTCACAACAACCGGCTTTTCCTTCACAACATCCGGCTTTTCCTTTACAACAACCTGTTTTTCCTTCACAACATCCGGCTTTTCCTTCACAACAGCCGGATTTTCCTTCACAACAGCCGGCTTTTCCTTCACAACATCCGGCTTTTCCTTCACAACATCCAGCTTTTCCTTCACAACATCCGGCTTACCAATTGACTTTTCAATAATAACAGGCTCATGTGATTAAGTTTGAATCTCATGTGATTCATTTTAAATGAAGTGTAAAATCTCTTGGAATAACAAATTAAACGAACCTCTTTCTCGGAATTTTCTTTTCTCTTGTCCTTACTCACAACAACAGATGAAGCATTACCCTTTGGTTTGTCTTTCGAAACAACATCCAACACCTTGTCCTTATGAAGCTCTGCCAGAACATTACTTTTACCAACAGATGGCGCCTTATTATTTGTCTTATACTTTGGAAGCATAGTCTTACGCCTTTCCTTAACAACTCCCAGCGTATAAACATAATTCTAACCATGCCCCCAGCCGCTAATTCTTCGAATACAAAGCCAACACACCTTCCTTGACCGACCTTTTTAAGTCGAGATCATCTTGGACATTAATCTTGTCCTTAGCCACATCAACCTTGTCTGCAACTACATTAATCGCCTTATCTGCAACTACATTGATCACCTTATTTGCAACTACATTAGACGGTTTAACGACATCAGCCTTATGCTTATCACTCTTAATAACATCAGGCGCATAATCAGGTCTAAACGCTAAAACTTTAACAAACAATCCCCTTCACAAACACCCGCGGTTTTCCTTTTCCAACATCCGGCTTTTCCTTTACAACAACCTGTTTTTCCTTCACAACATCCGGCTTTTCCTTCACAACAGCCGGATTTTCCTTCACAACAAAATAACAACCCAAAACCACTAAACATAATTAAAGAGAAGACCAGTAAACTACTCTTGTCCCTTCACAACAACCGCTTTTCCTCAACAATCATCCGAGCTTTCCTTCACACTCCGGCTTACCAATTGACTTTTCAATAATAACAGGCGCCGTATCACTCTCTTTTACAACTTGACCAATGACCGGATTATATTGAGATACCGGTTGTGGGCTAAGAACTATATCACTCCCAGTGATTTAAACAAACGAAACAGAAATCAACAAGCACAATAGACATGAAAAAACAATAACACTAAATGAACGATAACATAAGAACAACACACAACCATTTAAACAAATACAGAAACAAAACCCACAAAAAACAAAAAGATAACAAACAAATGAGCATAACACATCTCACGAATAAACAAAAGCTACGACAGAAAACCTTTCACTCATCGGAACCCACCTACTCTTAGGAGAATCACTTTTACCGGTAACCTTAGATTTACGACCAATACGTCCCTTAACACCTAACATGAAACAAAAAAAATATAAAAACCATTAGTAAACAAAAAAAACACGACCACTACTTATTATCCAAATCAGCAATAATTGAAAAGAATCCAAAATAAGCAAACAAAAAACCTAAAAAACCTAAAAAACTGAATAGGCACAAAATAATCAACAAGACACTGAAAATAAACATAAAACAAGTTGAATAAGCACAAATAAGAACAAAACAAACTGATTAAAAACAAAAATAAATAGAATGAGTACAAAACATAATGATAGCCAGAAGACGATTGAGGCTTATTTATCAATAAGCAACAATCTAAAAACCTAAAAAACTAAATAAGTATAAAAAATAAGCAAAATACCCTAAATAAGAAAATAAGTAACAATAACCTAAAAACCTAAATAAGAAATATCTATTGTCCAACTACTAACACACAAAATAAGCATACAAAAAATAAGCAACAAAAGAAAGTATACCAGAATCAAGGTTTTGAGGCTTATTTTGATCGGAATCCGACAAAGACGATTTGGTCGACTTAGCTCCCTTAAATGCTTTTATCTCGTCTCTAATGTCCATTGATTGTCATAACTTTTGATTAAAATCAATTAGGGTTTGATTTGAAACCAGTTAGGGTTTGTTTTGGGGGTGGGTGGTTAGGGGTGAGTAAAATTACAAAAATGTCCCTAAGTGAATAATAGTGATGAATGTAGACCGTTGAAATGGATTTAGATCAAGGGCTCAGATTGAGCGTTTTGTTCTTTTGTTAGGAACTGTTCCTTATGGAACTTTTCTCTAAGATTGGAAATCTAATTGAACAATATCCTAATTGGCGTGACCACGACGTCGTATTACACGTCTTGGGCTCCCGGCAAAAAGTAGGCTCATAATGTTTTTTTTCTTTCTTTCTTTTTTAAGGCTGGCCCAATAGAATTAGTTAAAAAAATTTGAGACAACAAACTAGGCCCAAAATGGTTTGGCTGCCTAAAGTCATTAGTTACAATTTTTTTTACAAAAGAGCTCTTCAAATTTCTAATATTTACGACTTTTTTATATAACAAACTTTATTTATCAAATATCTAACAAATACGTAGCCGTTTTGAAATGAAAAATATACCGACATAAAGGTCTCTCGATTACTAACAAAACGAGTCCAATATTAATATGCTTTAGACGTGTGTACGATTTTATTATAAATGTTGCAGTTTACTATTTACGACTTTAATATACAACAAACATTATTTATCAAATATCTAACAAATCCGCAACAATTTTTAAATAATAATATACCGACATAAAGGTTTCTGGATCACGAACAAAACGAGCCTAATATTGATATGCTTCAGACGTGCGTACGATTTTATAAAAAATATTAAATTTTAATATATGTTTTAAGAAAAAAAAAATCAAAACACACCCTAAATTTAAATAACGTACCCATTCTAGCCCCCGCCGTAACGCGCGGGTAAAACGCCATCTCGTTAACATGAAGTATATACTAATTTACAAAAAATGAAAAATAACAGAAAATAAAATTTTCATGCTTCCTAAAAGATTGGAGTAAGATGCATGCAGTTGAAACCTTAATTTCAAATTATAGTTTGGGTAAGCCTATTTTACCCTCAAGAAGCTTTGACAGGTGGTATGATGTTGTGGTGTTTTATCTTTTTCACTAAATGCTGCGTTCTCGAGTTTTAGATAATAAGAAAAGAAAGGAAAAGGAAAGGAAGGGCCAGAAAAGAAAAGAAAACACATTACTTGGTAAGTGTTCTCAAGGTGTTCAAAGGAAAAGAAAAGAAATTGATAACTTTACATTTATAACCTTCATTAGTAAAGATTCTAATAATCAGTAAGCTGTAAAACAATGACATTAAGCATAAATACAATTACTTGAAGGATAAGTAAGATAACTGAATTGCTATGTGAAAATAAACACAAGTAAAATTGATGGTAGTGAAAAAGGAGAAAGTTTATGTTGAAGTAGATAGGGTCCACTAGGAGTATTGCAAGGGTAGATATGTTTTTTCACAATATAGTGCACACTTTAGTTATGTTTCCTTCCGAATCAGGCCATCTTTAGGAGGATAATTTATGCTTATATTTCTCTTCCAAGTCCTTTCTTTTCCGTCCTAAAAACAACTAAAGAACACCCAATTTTATGTATTTGCTTTCCTTTCCTTTCTTTTACCCTTAAATTAAAACTCAAGAACACACCGTAAGGGAGTATTTTACAAGAACAGTTCCCGGAGTGCACAGTGTAACGCACTTATGACACATTCTAGGTGTCACCCTATGGCGTCGCGATCCATGTTATATTCCACAGTCTTTTTGTTATAGGAGGTTTCATCATTAGGATAACGTGCGTTATGTGGTTTTTGTATTGTTATATTCTATTAGTGGGCGAGGTTTGTTTGGTGGTGTGTCATAAGGATGTTATTGTTAATGATGTTTTTTGGTTATGTGTTACAGAAATGTTATAAAGTAAAAGCTGATGTGACGACCCTAATAACAAAGCGCCTATAACTACTGCGCACTCGAAGTTTTTTTTTGACATAGTTTAAGTCTTTATTACGACACAATAAACATAGAAAACTTAGGTTGGCCATAGTAAGGAGCCCATGCGGCATACATCTTTCATGCACATGAGATTTCTCTCTTCCGATCAACATGCGACTTACTTGACACAGTAAGACGATCGACTTATTTTCAATTTTTTAATAACGAAATTAAAATTCATTAATAATAAACAACATTACATAATAATTCAAATAAAATTAAAAACATTACAATAGGAATTCAAATAAAATGACTAATTAGTGTTGATTTGCTCGACGCCAAATGTATTTCACTAAATCGACGTTTAGGCTTTGATGAGTTGTTTTGCCCCCCCCCCCCCCCCCCCCCCCCCCCCCCCCCCCCCCCCCCCCCCCCCCCCCCCCCCCCCCCCCCCCCCCCCCCCCCCCCCCCCCCCCCCCCCCCCCCCCCCCCCCCCCCCCCCCCCCCCCCCCCCCCCCCCCCCCCCCCCCCCCCCCCCCCCCCCCCCCCCCCCCCCCCCCCCCCCCCCCCCCCCCCCCCCCCCCCCCCCCCCCCCCCCCCCCCCCCCCCCCCCCCCCCCCCCCCCCCCCCCCCCCCCCCCCCCCCCCCCCCCCCCCCCCCCCCCCCCCCCCCCCCCCCCCCCCCCCCCCCCCCCCCCCCCCCCCACCCCCCCCCCCCCCCCCCCCCCCCCCCAACCACAACCCCCCCCAACACCCCACTCCCCCCCCTCCACAACCAAAAAAAAATTCTTTTTTTTTTTTTTTTCTACCCCACCCTCCTTCCCCCTACGATCACCATCCCCACCCTCCTCAGACAGCACCCGTCTACACACCTTCCACCATACCCCAATACCCCACCCACCCCTACCCCTAACAATCCCCAACAAGACCCTATATAAATAAATATAAAAAAAGTATCCTGTACCAACAAAAATAATCTAATTAAATAATAGAATCTAATTGGAAACTATAACTAAACAACCATGCAACGGATGCTACCAAAACCCAAAACACCTCCCAAATAAACACGCCCAACCATAAAACAATGAAAAAAAATTATAAATAAGAAATATACAGTCGAAAACACACCAGTCGTCACGAAAAATACGACACGAAACAAATCAAGAAAACAATTTAAATAAGAAGTAAGACTGTCAAAAATTACGGAAAAAAAACTAATAAAAAATCGTATTGCACTATAAGCAAAGAAAAAAATATTTGTACATTTTTAGTACTTTTTAGCGGACGAATAAATACCAATAACCCGTTATTAATATGGCAGATTGTCAGCACAGGAATTATTGGCAGCACAGGAATTATTGGGCAACTTTCGGCGGTAATTTGGCATTTTCCCCGTATAGTATGATAAGTAGTTGAAATTTGAAGTCATTAGTCAACTTTACAGCCGAATTATGTTGTTTGTAGCGCGGGAATCAGGAAGCCGTTCGTTCCAATTTTCCAATCCTGAGAATAAATTTTCAAACTCTAACGCTGCGTTCTCGAGTTTTAAACAATAAGAAAAGAAAGTAAAAAAAAAGGTAAAGAAAATAAAATTTTAAGTAGTTAATAAAAAAATTAGTACATCTTGATGAGGAAAAGAAATGACAAAAGTATTAATTCCCTAACAATTATGCACATTTTTGAGAGGTTACAAGTTAAAAAAAACACGTCCAATATATTGACATTTGACAAGTACAATATTAATTTCCTTCATTTCCTTCATTTATGAGAGAAAAGTTTTTTAGCCAACAATTTTCATTCACACTTTCCTTCTTTTCCATTCTAACCATCCCTTAAAAAAAACTCAAGAACACGAATTTACTTATTTTTTCTTTCTTTTCCTTTCTTTTCCCTTCACAATTGAACTCGAGAACACTGTGTAAGGGTAGATTTACATACAATCAGAGAATTGTTTCAACCTGCCACTTGTCCTTACTAGCGACTCGCTATGATAACCATTATTTTTTAGGCTTATGATATATGTATACCCCCCTAATCATCGTTGTACCCCCGGATTTTTGTCGGTTTGTTTTTTTTTGTATTTATATTTTTGTATTTTTTATAATTTTGTAATAAGTTAAAAATGTGCCGACGGAAAAAACGGAACGAAAAATATAAAGTTTAACAGGTCAAAAGTATGAAACTGTCAAAAATTACGGAACAAAAACTGATAAAAAACTACGTTGCACTGTAAAAATAAGGGTACAAAAAAAATCTTGTGTACCTTTTGGCACTATGCAATGGGTCAGGGGGTACCAATAGGGGTACCTTTTTTTTTAACAGAGCTATGTTATCCATTTACCAACTACTTTTTTTTAAGCAAAAACTACTCCTAAAAAAAAACAAAAAAAAAAAAAAAAAAAAAAAAAAAAAAAAAAAAAAAAAAAATAAAAAAATAGTTCACACGGGTCTTTTTTTAAATTTATTTTCGCGTTTTTTCCTTCATATTTTAAAGTTTACAAATTTACATAAGGCTGCCCACAATGGCAAAATCGACCCCTCGATCGATCCTTGCCCGACGCATCCCCCTCAATTTGAGCGTTCATCTCGACTCAGTCGAGTTGTATTTTTAGGAGAATGGGTCGATACTTGACCAATTCTTGAGGCAATATCAAAATAACAAATGTTACCCTTGGGGTGTTTTTATTAAAAAAACCATTTTTTAAATTTAAACATTTCTACCATATATTTACCTTATTACTTCTTCATTCTTAGTTATACATTCAAACACATTATTTATGTACACTTTTACACATTTCATCTACAGATAGATTTTCAGATCATTCTTTTTCACATCCACAGGAGAGATGAAGATGAAGTTAATAGTGAGCTAGTGTTTTTTATAAAGGCTTGTAGTGCGGTTATTCAAGCTTTAAAGCCAAAAATCCCACGAAACCAAGTTTTTAAAGATCGTTACGGAGCCCATGATCGTCTAGTGGCGGCTTACTTCTCCGACCATCCACTTTCGTATGCGGTTCCATAAGCCGAAAGCTATTCACACACATTGTTTAAGAAATAACTGATCATTGCTCTTATTTTCAACTAGTTGTTTGAATGTACAGGCTTTTTTTTTAAAAAAAGAAAAAGAAAAAATGATTATTACCATGATTTATACAACACACATTATATTTAGTTTGTTTGTGTTTATTTTGTAAACAAAAATGTATATCAGTGATAAGTTAATGGGGTAGATTATTTTTTTTTTGTTTTTATATTTTATGAATAATAAATATTTAGAAAATAATAGATAATAAATATTATAATAGGTATAATATAAAAAATATTAAAATTAATAAAATAATTAAATCTTCATATCTTTGTCCTCGGGATGATATCGACTAAAATTCTTTGATGTCCATTCAAATAAGGAGAATGAAACAAAACAATAATTTAATTCAGCGCACGAAAGTAACAAGAATGATTAAACAACTTTATTCATAAAGAAAAAGTGGTGTATACTTAAACAGCCAGCTCGAGGGATGACGCTAAGTAAAATAACGGATATAATGTACACATGCATCGTATTACATAATATAATTTTACATGATTCCGAGTAGGCGATCTCTCTGAATTTTTTTCAGAGGAGCAACATCGTGATGATGATCTCGTACGAACGCATAAAGAAACGTTACAAATGATTATAGAGATACACGGCAAAACAACTCATCAAAGCCTAAACGTCGATTTAGTGAAATACATTCGGCGCGGCAATCAACACACTACACACATACATCACTTTTACATTTGAATTCCTATTGTAATTTTTTAATTTTATTTGAATTACCTACATAATGTTGTTTATTTATAATTTGTGTTTGGTATAATAACCTACGCAATTAGAATTATATAAAAATCGTCACCCGTTAAAACCTTTTTTTTTAGGGATTTTTTTTTATAGATAGATTGGTTTTTTGTTATTTTATTGAATGGCTTATTTAATTGGTTATATGTGAAGTTAATATTAGTATTAATTTAAGGTTTAGATATGTTTTGGATTTTTTTGTTAGGGGAGCGTAGTTTTTTTTTAATATATGTAGTTTTTTTGATTATTGTTATGGTCAGTTGGATACTGTGGTTTCTATTTATGTGGTGAGAGGTTTTGTTATGTGTTTTATCTTGGATTGTTTTTTTTATTATGTGTGTTTTGAGTGTATTTTTTTTTATATTTTTTTTTATTGTTGTTGTGTTTTTTTTTTGTTTTTTTTTTGTTAGTTATTAGTGGTATTATTTAATAACTTTAAACGAAGTTAAAATTATATTATTTATATTTTTTTACACAAAATTTACAAAATATTATTATAGAATAATATTTTATTTTATTTTTTTTTTTTTATATTTTTAGTTAGTGTGATTATTCTTTTTTTTTTTTTTTTTTTTTTTGTTTTTAAAAAAAAAATTTATTTTTATTTTTTATTAAACAACATAACTATTACAAAATCCCAAAATCTCCAAAAAAAAAAAAAAAAAAAAAAAAAAATAAAAAAAAAAAAAGAAAAAACTTAATAATACTCTTATCATAATCTTCAAATACTCAAATCACAACCTAACAAAACTCCCACCCCACACCCCCCCCCCCCCCCCCCCCCCCCCCCCCCCTCCCCCCCCACCCCCCCCCCCCCCACCCCCCCCCCCCCCCCTCCCTCCCCCCCCCCCCCCCCCCCCCCCCCCCCACACCCCCCCCACCCCCCCCACCCCCCCCACCCCCCCCCCCCCCCCCCCCCCCCCCCCCCCCCCCCCCCCCCCCCCCCCCCCCCCCCCCCCCCCCCCCCCCCCCCCCCCCCCCCCCCCCCCCCCCCCCCCCCCCCCCCCCCCCCCCCCCCCCCCCCCCCCCCCCCCCCCCCCCCCCCCCCCCCCCCCCCCCCCCCCCCCCCCCCCCCCCCCCCCCCCCCCCCCCCCCCCCCCCCCCCCCCCCCCCCCCCCCCCCCCCCCCCCCCCCCCCCCCCCCCCCCCCCCCCCCCCCCCCCCCCCCCCCCCCCCCCCCCCCCCCCCCCCCCCCCCCCCCCCCCCCCCCCCCCCCCCCCCCCCCCCCCCCCCCCCCCCCCCCCCCCCCCCCCCCCCCCCCCCCCCCCCCCCCCCCCCCCCCCCCCCCCCCCCCCCCCCCCCCCCCCCCCCCCCCCCCCCCCCCCCCCCCCCCCCCCCCCCCCCCCCCCCCCCCCCCCCCCCCCCCCCCCCCCCCCCCCCCCCCCCCCCCCCCCCCCCCCCCCCCCCCCCCCCCCCCCCCCCCCCCCCCCCCCCCCCCCCCCCCCCCCCCCCCCCCCCCCCCCCCCCCCCCCCCCCCCCCCCCCCCCCCCCCCCCCCCCCCCCCCCCCCCCCCCCCCCCCCCCCCATCACATGAGATTAAAACTGAATCACATGAGATTCAAACTGAATCACATGATATTCTACACAGAATCACATGAAATTCAAAAAGAATCCCTTGTGATTCTTATTGAATGGTGCCTTTTATAAAAAAATAAACATGTAAACTTACATCTTGTCATGCTGCATCGCGAACAAACTGGTTCCGATCATAAACTCAGTCCTATTAATTTTTGGTAAAACCTTTGTCTTTTTGTTCATATAAGGAGATAGGAGGTACAAAGACGGTTTCACCATTCGCTTATTAGGACTCGGGCTTGCTTTTGAATGACGTGTATTTAATCTTTCTGGAGTAACTGTGCCTTCATTATTTCTTCGCATATCTTCATCAATTGCATCCAGCGCCTCACCCTGAAAAAAAATATTTAATTAAAAAAAAGAAATCTAAGGGAAAAGAAATAAAGCGGGATAATGTTCAGAATATTACATATAGACATTCAGCAGCTACACAGTCAATAATCTCTATAACAAAATCTGAATTTGCATCTAACCACTGACTGTAAGACTCAGGTGTACATGTGATGTAATCAGATTCTTCCTCAACAATATTTTCTTTTGTCGTTGCATCAACTTGCTTCTCAATAGACTTACAACCTCCATCATAATCATCCCTATTAAGATTTCCATCCCCATGGTCAATTCCATCCACATCATCCCCATTACCAGCGTCATCCCCATTCCCATTGCCATCACCCCCAACATCATCATCCCCATCCCCATCGCCATCACCCCCATTGTCATTTCCAGAACCCGCATTGTCATCATCCCGATTCACATCGCTATCACCCCTAGCATCATCATCCCCATTACCATCGTCATCCCCATTCACATCATCATCATCATTGAATGACATCAGTTCTTTGAAAAGTTGAAAATACTTTTCTTAAAGTTTAACAAACATTCCATCATGAGGATAAACTGAGCTAGCTTTCATCAATAAATCTTCTAGAAAAACTCTTTCAGAACAAATTATAGCAAGCTTTTCTTTAGCTTTTTGAAACAAAACCTGCAGTTGATCAAATTCAGTACTATAGTTAATCACATGAGGTTAGATTATATAAATAAATGATCCATAATAGAATCATAGAATCTCATGTGATTCATTATAAATCTCATGTGATTCATCATAAATATCTTTTGATTCTATTTTGAATCTCATGTAATTCAGATTGAATCTCATGAGATTCAGTTTGAATCTCATGTGATTCTGTTTTGAATCTCATGTGATTCTGTTTTGAATCTCATGTGATTCAGTTGAAATCACATGAGATTCAGTTTGAATCTCATGTGATTCAGTTTAAATGAAGTGTAAATCACTTAGACTAACAAATTAAACAAACCTCTTTCTCAGAATTTTCAAATGAAGAACCCGTAGTAAAACCTTCAGTATCATGAAGCTCAGATTCAGTCCATTCACTATGAAGTTCTAGACAACCAATCACATGTTCTTTTGTTTCTAGATTCTGTCTTTGTCTCATTAAAGTTGTAGTCCACCCTTTGATAGCTGGACGAGTACGAACGACAGGAAACCTATCGAACTTTGTAGAATCTAAATACAAAAGCTGGAAAAACAAAAATGTAAATAGACAAACACGAATAAATAATTTAAACTTGGATGGATTCAGAAACTTACAATAAGGAATGTAAATGGACCCAAGTATTGAAAACTTCTTTTTTCCAGGATTTTACTACCTTCAAGGCAACTGTAAATATAGCTACACCAATCGATTTCAGAGATAACAGTATCCTCACGCAAACGTCTAACCACATCAAGACAAATCTGTCCCTTCAAACCAGCAACTTTACCCATTGTATTAGTAAACAAGGTAAGAAAGTTGACTTTGAATAGAAAGTCAACCTGGTGAGCAGAAATGACCTTGGAAGCGACATCACTTAATCGAATATCCTTCAATGACTTAGGGTAGAATTGATTAACCCACATCCTCACAAACTCATGCTCAATTGGTCTGACATCTAACGAAAATAAGGAAATACCACCAATTGGGATACCTAACATATCATTGATTTTCGATGGAGTGACTTCGACATAATCACCAGTTTCAAAAGTCACCCTATAAGTTTCTGAGTCAAACTTTAACAAAGCATACCTTCCTAACCTCGACGGTAAATTATCAATCAAAACATTATAAAAAGAACTAAACCATATTCTTTGAAGAAAACTCCACATGTCAACTCTAGCTTCACGAATAGCAGAAAAAAGAGAATTAGAAGTTGTTCTTGCACGGATAGTTGGAAACTCACGAAGATACTCTTCATGTGCTGCTTCTTCAAGAATCAACAACTTTTCCTTTTTCTTACCTTTCTTATTTGACTTCAGGCCACTTTCTTCATTAGAATTATTTTCGTTTTTCTTACCTTTCTTATTAGACTTCAGGCCACTTTCTGATGAAGAATCTTCTTCCTTTATCTTTTTTAATTTTCTAAGCATTCGCCTCAGCTTCTCTTCATCAACTAATCTACTCAGTATTAATCCGAACCACCCTTTTTTTTTTTTCCTCTTAACCTCAACGTAATCATCTTTTTTTTGGCTTTCGATCACTAACTCATCAGACGAAGAATCAGAATCAACTCAGGTTTCTTTTTACTATAGGGTTCTTCTTCATCAACTTGAATCTGAATCAAAATCCAACCGCTCTTCTTTTTTCTCTTCACCTCACCTTAATCTTCCTTTTTTGGCTTTCAATCACTAACTTCATCAGACGAATAATCATAATCAACTTCGGGTTTCTTTTTACTATGATCTTCCTTGGTTAAAATCCTTTTACGCTTAACATCTTCACACACAGAAGCTTTCGCCTTAACTTCAGGCTTAGACCTTAAAACAGGGACTTCTGAATGTACCTTATGCTTGTCCTTAGGAATATCTGCCTTATCCTTCTTCTTCGGAAGCTTAGATGAAGCATTACCCTTTGGCTTGTCTTTCGAAACAACATTCAATGCCTTGTCCTTTTGAAACAAAGCCTGTAGTTGATCAAATTTAGTACTATAGTTAATCACATGAGGCTAGCTTATATAAATAAATGATCCATAATAGAATCATATGAGATTACCTAAAACCAAATGAGACTACATAAAAATCACATGTGATTCTGCTTTGAATCTCATGTGATTCTGCATCTGAATCTCAAGTGATTCATTTGAATCTTATTGATTCTGCTTTGAATCTCCATGTGATACAGTTTGAATCACATGTGATTTCTGTTTTGAATTAGATGGGGTTTGTTTCCTGTGTCCCCCTTATGGATTTAGGTAACACTCTATTTGGATGGTGTTTATGGGGGGGGGGGGGGGGTGGGGGGGGGGGGGGGGGGGGGGGGGGGGGGGGGGGGGGGGGGGGGGGGGGGGGGGGGGGGGGGGGTGGGGGGGGGGGGGTGTTAGATGTAATGGAATGTTTTTTTTTTTTCTCTCAGTAAAATATGGTTTGGTCCCCTCTTATGTAATCGTAGAGCGGTTTTAGGGGGCGGAATCGCGGGTTTTTTAATGTGTTGATAATTGTCATACGTGCAGTTAGGGGATAGATCTTTAGTCCCTTTTTGAAACGTTTGTCCCTAATGGTGCAAAAGAGTTTGAGGGTCAGGTTTTAGGTTTAAGTTTATCCGTTGTTTGGTAATATAGATGATGAATTGTTGTCGGTATCTGGTCCCCCCCTGATATGTGTGTTTATATGGTCAGGATTAGGTAATTTATTAGTCCCGTTTAATTTTTGTTTAATGTAGTGATTGGTGATGAATGAAGAATTATCCCCATCCCACCCCCCATTGTATTGTGTGAGGAAGGATAGTTAGTTTAATATTGTCTCTATGTTTTTAATGTATTGAGAGTTTCCCAATTAGTTGGGGATGATTGTAAAGTTAAGTTAAACCGAGTCAGAGTTCATTCCCAGTTTTGTCGTTTTGATTGCTCCCCCAATGTAATTCATTTGGAAATCTCATGTGATTATGTTTCTGCAATCTCATTTAATTCATTTTAATCTCATGTGATTAAGTTTGAATCTCATGTGATTCATTTTAAATGAAGTGTAGAATCTCTTAGAATAACAAATTAAACGAACCTCTTTCTTGGAATTTTCTTTTCTCTTGTCGTTACTCACAACAACAGATGAAGCATTACCCTTTGGTTTGTCTTTCGAAACAACATCCAACACCTTGTCCTTATGAAGCTCTGCCAGAACATTACTTTTACCAACAGACGACGCCTTATTATTTGTCTTATACTTTGGAAGCATAGTCTTACGCCTTTCCTTAACAACTCCCAGCGTATAAACATAATTCTAACCATGCCCCCAGCCGCTAATTCTTCGAATACAAAGCCAACACACCTTCCTTGACCGACCTTTTTAAGTCGAGATCATCTTGGACATTAATCTTGTCCTTAGCCACATCAACCTTGTCTGCAACTACATTAATCGCCTTATCTGCAACTACATTGATCACCTTATTTGCAACTACATTAGACGGTTTAACGACATCAGCCTTATGCTTATCACTCTTAATAACATCAGGCGCATAATCAGGTCTAAACGCTAAAACTTTAACAAACAATCCCCTTCACAAACACCCGCGGTTTTCCTTTTCCAACATCCGGCTTTTCCTTTACAACAACCTGTTTTTCCTTCACAACATCCGGCTTTTCCTTCACAACAGCCGGATTTTCCTTCACAACAAAATAACAACCCAAAACCACTAAACATAATTAAAGAGAAGACCAGTAAACTACTCTTGTCCCTTCACAACAACCGCTTTTCCTCAACAATCATCCGAGCTTTCCTTCACACTCCGGCTTACCAATTGACTTTTCAATAATAACAGGCGCCGTATCACTCTCTTTTACAACTTGACCAATGACCGGATTATATTGAGATACCGGTTGTGGGCTAAGAACTATATCACTCCCAGTGATTTAAACAAACGAAACAGAAATCAACAAGCACAATAGACATGAAAAAACAATAACACTAAATGAACGATAACATAAGAACAACACACAACCATTTAAACAAATACAGAAACAAAACCCACAAAAAACAAAAAGATAACAAACAAATGAGCATAACACATCTCACGAATAAACAAAAGCTACGACAGAAAACCTTTCACTCATCGGAACCCACCTACTCTTAGGAGAATCACTTTTACCGGTAACCTTAGATTTACGACCAATACGTCCCTTAACACCTAACATGAAACAAAAAAATATAAAAACCATTAGTAAACAAAAAAAACACGACCACTACTTATTATCCAAATCAGCAATAATTGAAAAGAATCCAAAATAAGCAAACAAAAAACCTAAAAAACCTAAAAAACTGAATAGGCACAAAATAATCAACAAGACACTGAAAATAAACATAAAACAAGTTGAATAAGCACAAATAAGAACAAAACAAACTGATTAAAAACAAAAATAAATAGAATGAGTACAAAACATAATGATAGCCAGAAGACGATTGAGGCTTATTTATCAATAAGCAACAATCTAAAAACCTAAAAAACTAAATAAGTATAAAAAATAAGCAAAATACCCTAAATAAGAAAATAAGTAACAATAACCTAAAAACCTAAATAAGAAATATCTATTGTCCAACTACTAACACACAAAATAAGCATACAAAAAATAAGCAACAAAAGAAAGTATACCAGAAATCAAGTTTGATCTTATTTATATTCGCAATCCTCAAAGACGATTTGGTCGACATTAAGCTCCCTTAAATTGCTTTATCTCGTCTCTAATGGCCATTGATTGTCATAACATTTGATTAAAAATCAATTAGGTGATTGTATTTGAAACCATTAGGGTTTGTGATTTGTGGGTAGGGTGGTTAGCGTAGTTGTTGTGTGTGTATTAGGGGGTGTGTAAGAAATGAAATGATTCACCGAAATGTGTTTTGGGGGTGGGTGGTTAGGGGTGAGTAAAATTACAAAAAATGTCCCTAAGTGAATAATAGTGATGAATGTAGACCGTTGAAATAGATTTAGATCAAGGGCTCAGATTGAGCGTTTTGTTCTTTTGTTAGGAACTGTTCCTTATGGAACTTTTCTCTAAGATTGGAAATCTAATTGAACAATATCCTAATTGGCGTGACCACGATGTCGTATTACACGTCTTGGGCTCCCGGCAAAAAGTAGGCTCATAATGGTTTTTTTTTCTTTCTTTTTTAAGGCTGGCCCAATAGAATTAGTTAAAAAAAATTGAGACAACAAACTAGGCCCAAAATGGTTTGGCCGCCTAAAGTCATTAGTTACTTTTTTTTTTTACAAAAGAGCTCTTCAAAAATCTAATATTTACGACTATTTTATAAAACAAACTTTATTTATCAAATATCTAACAAATACGTAGCCGTTTTGAAATGAAAAATATACCGACATAAAGGTCTCTCGATTACTAACAAAACGAGTCCAATATTAATATGCTTTAGACGTGTGTACGATTTTATTATAAATGTTGCAGTTTACTATTTACAACTTTAATATACAACAAACATTATTTATCAAATATCTAACAAATCCGCAACAATTTTTAAATAATAATATACCGACATAAAGGTTTCTGGATCACGAACAAAACGAGCCTAATATTGATATGCTTCAGACGTGCGTACGATTTTATAAAAAATATTAAATTTTAATATATGTTTTAAGAAAAAAAATCAAAACATACCCTAAATTTAAATAACGTAACCATTCTAGCCCCCGCCGTAACGCGCGGGTAAAACGCCATCTCGTTAACATGAAGTATATACTAATTTACAAAAAATGAAAAATAACAGAAAGCAAAATTTTCATGCTTCCTAAAAGATTGGAGTAAGATGCATGCAGTTGAAACCTTAATTTCAAATTATAGTTTGGGTAAGCCTATTTTACCCTCAAGAAGCTTTGACAGGTGGCATGATGTTGTGGTGTTTTATCTTTTTCACTAAATGTTGCGTTCTCGAGTTTTAGATAATAAGAAAAGAAAGGAAAAGGAAAGGAAGGGCCAGAAAAGAAAAGAAAACACATTACTTGGTAAGTGTTCTCAAGGTGTTCAAAGGAAAAGAAAAGAAATTGATAACTTTACATTTATAACCTTCATTAGTAAAGATTCTAATAATCAGTAAGCTGTAAAAATCAGCTATGAACAGTGACATTAAGCATAAACACAATTACTTGAAGGATAAGTAAGATAACTGAATTGTTATGTGAAAATAAACACAAGTAAAATTGATGGTAATGAAAAAGGAGAAAGTTTATGTTGAAGTAGATAGGGTCCACTAGGAGTATTGCAAGGGTAGATATGTCTTTTCACAATATAGTGCACACTTTAGTTATGTTTCCTTCCGAATCAGGCCATCTTTGGGAGGATAATTTATGCTTATATTTCTCTTCCAAATCCTTTCTTTTCCGTCCTAAAAAAACTAAAGAACACCCAATTTTATGTATTTGCTTCCCTTTCCTTTCTTTTACCCTCAAATTAAAACTCAAGAACACACCGTAAGGGAGTATTTTACAAGAACAGTTCCCGGAGTGCACGGTGTAATGCACTTATGACACATTCTAGGTGTCACCCTATGGCGTCGCGATCCATGTTATATTCCACAGTCTTTTTGTGTTATAGGAGGTTTCATCATTAGGATAACGTGCGTTATGTGGTTTTTGTATTGTTATATTCTATTAGTGGGCGAGGTTTGTTTGGTGGTGTGTCATAAGGATGTTATTGTTAATGATGTTTTTTGGTTATGTGTTACAGAAATGTTATAAAGTAAAAGCTGATGTGACGACCCTAATAACAAAGCGCCTATTACTACTGCACACTCGAAGTTTTTTTTGACATAGTTTGAGTCTTTATTACGACACAATAAACATAGAAAACTTAGGTTGGTCATAGTAAGGAGCCCATGCGGCATACATCTTTCATGCACATGAGATTTCTCTCTTCCGATCAACATGCGACTTACTTGACACAGTAAGACGATCGACTTATTTTCAATTTTTTAATAACAAAATTAAAATTCATTAATAATAAACAACATTACATAATAATTCAAATAAAATTAAAAACATTACAATAGGAATTCAAATAAAATGACTAATTAGTGTTGATTTGCTCGACGCCAAATGTATTTCACTAAATCGACGTTTAGGCTTTGATGAGTTGTTTTGCCGTGTATCTCTATAATCATTTGTAACGTTTCTTTATGCGTTCGTACGAGATCATCATCACGATGTTGCTCCTCTGAAAAAAATTCAGAGAGATCGCCTACTCGGAATCATGTAAAATTATATTATGTAATACGATGCATGTGTACATTATATCCGTTATTTTACTTAGCGTCATCCCTCGAGCTGGCTGTTTAAGTATACACCACTTTTTCTTTATGACATCAAACGCTCGTTTCACATCATTCCTTGTTACTTCGTGCGCGGACTTACACATTATTCGTTTTGTATCATTCTCCCCCTGATTTGAAATGGACTTCATAAGAACGGTTCACGTCGTTATTCATCCCGGCGACACAAAGAACGCATGCAAGATCCGTAAGTCTTGGTAGGCAATCGCTTCCATTAAACTGAATGGATCTGGCCTGTGATCAAGCATACAAAATTGAGCTTTTAATGCAACTGAGTAATTCTCTCACGGCCAATCCGTACAATCAATGCTTCTTATCATCTCAGGAACCGATGCTTTTGCTCGTGATGAGCATAGAGTTTTTCGATATCAGTATATGTCGGCTTTCACAAATACTCTTTTCCATATAACTCCATGACAGCCGTACACAAAGCTACGAGAGAGTCACGGGCTGTTGTCGCACCCATTTGCAAATATTCGTCCAGAGCATCAGGGTCGGGCCATATGTCATTTGACGAATTGCGGTAGTACACTTTATCAATGGGGAAATGCTAACTTTTCCCGTACAATCAACAACTAGTTGAAAATAAGGGCAATGACCAGTTATTTCTTAAACAATGTGTGTGAATAGCTTTCGGCTTATGGAACCGCATACGAAAGTGGATGTTCGGAGAAGTAAGCCGCCACTAGACGATCATGGGCTCCGTAACGATCTCTAAAAACTTGGTTTCGTGGGATTTTTGGCTTTAAAGCTTGAATAACCGCGCTACAAGCCTTTATAAAAAACACTAGCTCACTATTAACTTCATCTTCATCGTCCGAGGATGTAAAAAAGAATAGATCAGAAAACATCTTGTAGATGAAATGTGTAAAAGTGTACATAAATAATGTGTTTGAATGTATAACTAAGAGTGAAGAAGTAATAAGGTAAATATGTGGTAGAAATGTTTAAATTTAAAAAATGGTTTTTTTAATAAAAACACACCAATGGTAACATTTGTTATTTTGATATTGCCTCAAGAATTGGTCAAGTATCCGACCCACTTCTCCAAAAAATCACAACTCGACTGAGTCGAGATGTACGCTCAAATTGAGGGGGATGCGTCGGGCAAGGATCGATCGAGGGGTCGATTTTGCCATTGTGGGCAGCCTTATGTAAATTTGTAAACTTTAAAATATGAAGAAAAAAAAAACGCGAAAATAAATTAAAAAAAAAACCCGTGTGAACTAGGAGTAGTTTTTGCTTAAAAAAAAGTAGTTGGTAAATGGATAACATAGCTCTGTTAAAAAAAATGGATACTTATTGGTACCTCCCTGACCCTTTGCAAGTGCCAAAGGTACACAAGATTTTTTTTGTACCCTTATTTTTACAGTGCAACGTAGTTTTTTATCAGTTTTTGTTCCGTAATTTTTGACAGTTTCATACTTTTGACCTGTTAAACTTTATATTTTTCGTTCCGTTTTTTCCGTGTCACAATTTTATAACATATACAAAATTATAAAAATACAAAAAATATAAAATACAAAAAAAACAAACCGCAAAAAACCCGGGGGTACAAACGATGATTAGGGGGGTACATATATCATAAGCCTAAAAAAAATGGATAACATAGCGAGTCGCTAGTAAGGACAAGTGGCAGGTTGAAACAGTTCTCTGATTGTATGTAAATCTACCCTTACACAGTGTTCTCGAGTTCAATTGTGAAGGGAAAAGAAAGGAAAAGAAAGAAAAAATAAGTAAATTTGTGTTCTTGAGTTTTTTTAAGGAAGGAAAAGAAAGGAAAAGAAGGAAAATGAAAGAAAATTGTTGGCTAAAACTTTTCTCTCAAAAATGAAAGGAAATAGAAGGAAAGTAATATTTTACATGTCAAAAGACATAATTGTCCTTGTTTTTTTTAACTTGAAACCTCTCAAAAATGAGCATAATTGTAATTGAATTAACTTTTTTCCTTTCTTTTCCTTCAACTCAAGAACACAAATATTTTTATTAACTACTTAAAATTTTCTTTTCTTTACCTTTCTTTTCTTATGGTTTAAAACTTGAGAACGCAGCGTTAGAGTTTGAAAATTTATTCTCAGGATTGGAAAATTGGAACGAACGGCTTCCTGATTCCCGCGCTACAAACAACATAATTCGGCTGTAAAGTTGACTAATGACTTCAAATTTCAACTACTTATCATACTATACGGGGAAAATGCCAAATTACCGCCGAAAGTTGCCCAATAATTCCTGTGCTGCCAATCTGCCATATTAATAACGGGTTTTTGGTATTCACTGGTCCGCTAAAAAGTATTAAAAATGTATAAATATTTTTTTTCTCGCTTATAGTGCAACACAGTTTTTTATCAGTTTTTGTTTCGTAATTTTTGACAGTTTACTACTTTTAACTTGTTAAACTTTATATTTTTCGTTCCGTAATTTTCGTGTCACAATTTTATTTCATATACAAAATTATAAAAATAAATCAAAAAATCAAAAAACATGAAAAGGGTACATATGGCTTTTTTGAAGGTTATTTATAACATAATCCATTAATAACAAGAAAACTATACACATATATACTTAATATAACATAGAATATAATATTTGTAACATAAAAACTCGGGACAAGAAGTTGCAGACTTGTACTTTTGTTATGTGACAATGTGACATGAGTCCTTAGAGACTTCGGTACCATAATGCCGTGTTGGCCATTTTCACGACGTTGCCTGGCGTTATGGTACCGCCCCTCCCAAAATAATCACGCCGTGGGTGGCCACGTTAACACCACCACACGACCACGGCCGGTGTTAAAATTTTTTTTTATTTTACCCCCTCCAACGTCTTTAAACGGCTAGTTTTTCAAAATTTGATTTTTTTTTCTTTTTCAAAACCTTTATAAATATTACTCAAAATCAATCATTTTTCACACACAAAAACACAAACACTCTCTACACACAAAAATGAATCAAAATAACGATGCTAATCGAGTACGTCAACCCTCCGTTTTTGAAATCGATGATGAAATCGACGTTTACTTTTTGGAGCAAGCGTACGCTTATCACCAACAAAAAAGGTGTGAAACTCAACGTCGAAAAAATAAAGAAATACGAGACCGAGAAACGCATCAAAGACTTCAACGAAACCTTATGGAGCATATTTGACAACAAGTTGAACACGAAGATGAAGACTTCTAGTCGCCGGGGCGTATAATTTTTTTTATGTATGTTTTTTAATTTCGTAAGTTTTTTAAAAGTATTGTAACGTGTGATATTGTTTAATGAAATATTTAAGTTAGTTCAAAGGGGTGTTATGAAAAATTAAAAGTGGGGCTCAAAAAGTGGTATTAAAGTGGTGTTATGGTAACTTGGTTTTTTTTAGGGTGGTGTTAAAATGGTATTAAAGCTAACGTGACACCCAAAAAATGGTGTTATGTTGTTATGACACCTTGCACTCTTATGCGTAGTGTAAATTGTAAAAGAGCGAGATATAATTTCTTACCACATGGATATCCAAAATGTGCCTCGATCGGTTATAATGTTGTATACATTGTTGTTTCACGTTATCGGTTTGTCATTTTCATCAACTATAGTCTTCAGATTCATATAAATTCACCATCTATCTATCTATTATATACTAAAAGATTGAGCCGCTAAATTTATTGGGGCTGTATCTTTAAATGATTTGTCTCACCCAGAGAGTCATAAGTACAAAACCCTACTGCATACATTGATAAGCATCTTGAGGAGTACCCCATGCTTCCATGATTATACCGAAAAATATGTAGAGTTTTTATATTTAATGCAACAGTGTTAATGAGGGAGGACCCATTTGTGTCAAAGTATTAATGAGGGATGGACCATTTGTGTTAAGATTATGTAGTTTTTTTCTCAAAGCTAACCCTAATCCTAACACTATAAATAGGGGTCCTTAAACCTCATTTTTCATCAAATACCTCTCATCTCTTCTCTCTTGGTCGAAATTAGGGATCCCCATGAAAAGGAACCTGGAATTTCGGTCCATTCGAACAGTGTTTGATATTCTCTTTTGATCGAAATTAGGGATCCCCATGAAAGGGAACCCGAAATTTTGGTACATTGTTCAGAACTTTAGGCTGTTAGGGTTTAGGTTTTTTAAGCTTTAGGCTTTAAAACATGTTTTTTCTTTGTTTGTTATAGATAAAAGTCCTCTCTTCTCTCTATCTCTTGGGTCGAAATTAATGATCCCCTGAAAGGGAACCAGGAATGATCTCGTCCATTCGAACAGTGAGTCGATATTCTCTTATTGTGGTCGAAAATTAGGATCCGCCATGGAAAGGGAACCCGAAATTTCGAAATTAGGCTTTAGGCTTTAGGCTTTAAGCTTTAGGCTTTAGGCTTTAAACTTTAGGCTTTAGAACTTTTTTTTTCTTTGTTGTATAGAAATTAATTTATGTGTGTGTTCTATTATGTTATATATTGTGTACTTCAAATTGTTGTAACACAAGCTGTAATTATTGTACCAATCCATGTGAATAAATGGGCATATCAATGGTATAATAAAAGAACAGTGAGCCCATTAAATTTATTGGTGTGCTGTATCTTAAATGATTTGTTCTCACCCAAGAGCCATAAGTACAAACACCACTGTATACGAACTCTCAATATCATGGAGTATTAATGATTAGTGCTCATGCATTTTTACATAGTGAATTCAATTCTGTGCTACTTTTAGTCTTTTTAGCATCCAATTATCTTCCTTAACTCTCACTTTATAGTTTCATTTCAATTATTTAAGAAAACAAAAGCTTGCTATTTATATAAGTACTCTTCATAATCCTTACTATGTTCACTATATAAACTCCATCAATTAGGATGTGCAAACTACTCACATTTGTATTGTTCACTGCATGTATGTCGATTTAATAAAGTGAATCAAGAACATTGGACGGAGTCAGACTCAGTATTAACCGAGTGTTAGTACTCGAGTCGACTACAAGACAAGAAGAAAAATCATAATCAAAACAGCCGAACAACAATTCCTCATCTATCATACTCCTACATACCTCCACATATCACAAACAAAACCTACAACCAATAATCAACCCATAACAGATTTAACTTTAATCAGAAAATTAATGATCTCATAAATATCCTTTTCTTTCGTGTTGTATATGCAAAACAACATCATGACCTTGACAAATCATACACTATGAACGAAATTATCACATAGATCTTTACATGTTTTTTAAAAACAATATATCTTCAAGAAGAAAAACTTCTCTTTCTATAACACGAAAATAATGATTAGATTTATAACAATTCTGTTATAACATCTATCTTTCTTATGTTTAACACTAAAACACAAAAACAAAAACCTAGCTGTAGACACGAGATTGGAAAGAGATAACGGTATTGGGTGGCGCTTTTGAATTGGCACGCGGAGCTATCGCCAACCGAACTCGCCACCATACCACAAGAGCTTGCCATTTGACAATTTTTTCATATCTCGCTGTGGAAACAAGTTAGAAGAAGACAAACAAGTTTCGAAATATAACCGTCCTTCGTTTAAACAAACCAACGGATAGTTTGACACTATTTCCTTTGTTGAAGAGAGTATGGTGATAGTCTATATATCTAAATTGTTGATAGCGTTTTTAGTTTGAAGGAATATAAGATGGTAGATGCAAGAGCTTATTGAATAAAAAGAACAATTAGGGTTGAGAGATTTTACACTAACCTAAATATTAGGAATATCATATTTGGGCTGGTATTTTTGTCATTGTAATTGGGCCAGGTGCAATCCAATCGAAAATTACTAATTTGGCTAGGTTGGAAAACGTTGTTGTTAAATGAAATTATGGGATGGTTAAAATTATCGCATGTTTTTTTTACTACGTAGTATCATATTGCATATTTTTTATTATTGTATTGTATTTTATTGTTTGTCTATTCATTTACTTTGAGCAAACTACGAGTGGTGCGTACACATCTAAAAAAGATCTAGAATTGTAGATATGTAAATATTATTTGACATTGGTCCAACATGTATTTCACGAGAAAAAGTTTAAAAAATCACTTAATTATTACTATTCCTTTCTTAAGGCTTATTTTGAAGTAGCCTGAATCATTATGCAATAAACACTTAGACATAACCCGTGTGCATCGCACGGGTTTGCATGTTCAACAACGCATCTAAACATTACACGGCCAATTCCCAAAGTATACACAATCAGACTAACGCATCAACCTTCTAACAAAATCATTATGCAAGTAACCACATGAGAAATTTTTTTGACACAAGCCGTGTGCATCGCACGGGTCTACATGCCTCGTAAGAAATAACTATATAGTAGACTAACAATCTTTAAAATACATTTCACTTATTGAATTAATTATCTCAAGCTTGCAAATACATGTTACACATACATTTGAAAAGAAAAAAAAAACCATCATGGCTTTATATAAGAAAAAAAAGAACACCCTCAAATAGTTATGATATACTAATGATTAACAACCTTAAGCATGGATATGTATGTCGAGTACAATAAGAAAGAGAATAAGAAGCAACCCATAGAGAATTGTATGTATTAAAGGAGAATACATTAAGTCCTTCAGTTCATAAAACCAACTGGTGATCTCCTTTTCGCCGGCATCTCTGAACGACGAGTCCTGGTGCTAGAAATGCAAACAACGCCGAAGCTATGATCGGAGCCGCCCAGTCATGCATCTTGAATCAAACAATATGATGGGAACAAGAAGATATAAAAGATGTAATGCAATTTTTGATTAGGGCCCAAGTGAAGTTGTAACTTGTTGCTAGTAGGATAAGGCACAAGGTGCGTGGGGTTTATGACAATACTTTTGGGAGATTATATAATTGGGAGGAAGAGCATAGCCATGGTTTAAATTTCATGTTGAAAAATATAAATAAATCAAAACAATACAATTGACTAGGTGATAATGCTGGATGATGTAAAATGCGTTCCTTTAACGTTAGTTGCGAGAAAAAAGTCTCGTCACATACAATGGTACGTGTTCTGGCCTTTTGTGTTAAATATAATGAGCTAAAAAGAGTGAAAGTTAGATTTTTTTACTTTATATTTTGAATTGTGGTAAATCAGAATTCTTCTTATATTTGCTAAACATAACTAGGATTTAGGTCTCAAGCATACGATACTATTTTTTATGCATATATGAAGTGATCTACATTCTCAAGTTTATAAAACCATAACCGAGTAATGTCTTTCTTACAGTAAAAAACAGTAAAGTCCCTAAAATACTTTATTTTTTTATGTAAAATATTATTACCAGTGATTGTTCTATAGCGCACTTAAATAAAATCTTAATCTTTATATTAAAGATTCACAATTGCATTGTTTGCTTTCGCTTTTCGTTACTCATACATGATCACATAAGAACTAAAGTCTACATACTTACGAGAACCAAGTGAAAACATATAGTGTAATTACGACCATTTGACGATTCAAGCCTTTTTTTAACAAATATTGCAATGATGGATACGATTTCTACCTTCTTTTTTTCCCAAACTACATTAAAAATTAGAACAAGTACGTAACTTGTATTTCATGGAAAATGAACAATCTCATCAACTAAAATTGAAGTCACAAATATTTTTGGGCCGTTTGGTTTGTCAAAGGTTTAGGATTTGAATTTGGATTTGAAATTGAATTAGGATTTAAATTTGAATATGATGTAGGAGAGAGAAAATTAATAAATAATTAATTATAATATAAAAATTTGTTTAAAGTTAAAATTTATTATTTTAAAAGGTTAACAAAAAAATAAAATATGTGGTTCATATGAAAACATGACTCACTTTTTAAATAAAATACGGAGTGACAAATAAAAAGTCATCCATTGACCCAGGTTTTTTGTTTGCCAATATATTAAGGCATCAAGCCTAATCCCTGAGCCCATCTTTATCTTCCAAACAACGGATTTTAACTCTCAGTCCAAACTGATCATAGAAACCCGGAAACCAACGCACCCTTATTCCTTGGTCAATGAGTCAATGGTCATGAATTTGTGATAATGTCATGATGTAGAATGGAAAATTTTACACACATGGATGCACATGGGGTGATGTAATGCGTCACATAAACATGGTTATGTTATTCATCACTATCATTAGTGCTTTGTTTTGATAGTGGAGTGTGCTGTGTAATTATCTTTCTGTATTTATATTATATTATAAAGTATTTGAGATATTTGAGATATTTTCATATTTAAAAAGTTTAAAAATTCATACTTTTAATTTTTTTATGGAAATATTATTTTTTAACAATAAACACATCAATATCATTTTATGTAACAACTTTTTGTTATATGCAATCTTGACCATACATTTCATTTTAGAGAAACACATCTTAAAGTGACGTGTCACTTCTTAATTAAAAAATCATTTTTATTTTTAAATTGAAATATATTTTATACTATTTTATTACTTATATGAATTATTTTCACTATATTTCTCACTAAAATTTTTGTGCTATTTAATTCCAACATCAATTATTGATATATTTTATTAATTTTTATTTTTTTTTATTTTTAATTGCATTCGAAAACTGCTGTTTTGCGCGAGTAACATGCTAGTATAATTATATGAGTATGATGTGTTTTCTATTACATGTGTGTGATGTAATCGGTCCATTTTGGTGAACATTTGACAAGAAGGCTGTTAGATATAGTTTTATATAATGGATTGAAAATTTGAAATGATCAGGATGCTTTTCTATACCGACGAACTTGTATGAATTAAATCACATCCGAAACTTGACAATGACCCAATATTAAAACAATACTACTTTCTCCGTTCTATTTTTCTTTTTTGAATGTATCAATTTAATTGTTCACTACTAAAAATAGATAGAAAAGTTTGATCAAATCTACTATATTACACTTGTTTGAAATTAATATTACAAACTTAAAAAAAAAATTAATTAATTAACTAAAGATAAAACTATCATTCTATCAAAAAGTTTAAAAAAGAAAGCAGTAATAAAAAATATTTTTCTTAAACTGTTTTTTGTCGGGAAACAATAATTTTAAGATATTTTGGTCTAAGCTTGTCTAAAGATAACATATGATAGCGATGCTCGAAATAGAATGTTGAAAATCCTCTGCCGACACCATAAACGTTTCGTAATTACCGCAACCACGACATAATATATGTTGACATGTTACAAACTACATCAATATCTGAACTCCGACCACAAGTTATATCACAATTTTATCATCTACTAAGAAACACTTAATATTGACAATTAATTCGAGAGACAAATTCATAAACAATGTAGCTTTTGTACATTTTAGCATTTTCAATAAAAGAAAAAAAAAAGCATTACTATATATACTAAAGGCCAAAACACATATTAGTACCCTGAACTTGGCAAAGTGGATCATTTAGTACCCTGAACTTTTAAGGGTGCAGAATGATACCCCGAACTTGACAAAATAGAATTTCTACTACCCTATACTAATAAACTCAACAATTAATTATTTTTTTCTTTCTAAAAATCATTTTAGTATAGTATTTTGTAATAAATTATTTATAGTAAAACTTTTAGCTAGGCAAATATATTTTTTTCCTAAAATTTAATTATTTTTTATCTTTTAAAAATTAATATAGTATTTTAGTTGATTATTTAGAATAAAAAGAATGTATATGTAGCATTGATTTCTAAAATATTTCTAGTGCGCTATTTTTAATATATCTTTGTATAATATAATTAAATGTTTGTTTCAAATAATTTTTAGATCAACTTATAACTAACTATATAGAAATTTTGTAATTATCAATTTAAATATGCATATAAAGAACTAAATAGTCACATTGTTATTGTTTCAAAATTATTTGAAACGAACACTTCAGTATATAATACGGAAATTTATCTATGGAACAATATTTTTTAGAAAGTGAATTACCGCACTACTTTTGATACAAAGATATTTGTATTATATACTTAAGTGTTCGTTTCAAATAATTTCAAGATAATAACAATTTGACTATTTATTTTTTCATATGCATATATAAATTGAAAATTACAAAACTCCTATATAGTTAGTTATAAGTTGATCTAAAAATTATTTGAAACAAACATTTAACAATATAATAGGAAAATATATTAAAAGCATCGCACTAGAAATATTTTAAAAATCAATGCTACATATACATTCTTTTTATTCTAAATAAATAATTAAAATACTATATTAATTTTTAAAAGATAAAAAATAATTAAATTTTAAGAAAAAAAATATATTTGCCTAGCTAAAAGTTTTACTATAAAATATTTATTACAAAATATATACTAAAATGATTTTTAGAAAGAAAAAAAATAATTAATTGTTGAGTTTATTAGCTAGGGTAGTAGAAATTCCATTTTGTCAAGTTCATGGTACCATTCTGCACCCTTAAAAGTTCAGGGTACTAGATGATCCACTATGCCAAATTCGGGGTAGTAATATGTGTTTTGGCCTATACTAAAAACGGTGAAATACGACGCCGTTTCGCCGGCGAAAAAGAACAGCCCACCAACGGCCCAAATAAAAAGAAAATTCTTTCGGCCCAAAACAAGCGGCAGTAAAAAAAATTAAAATTACAAAACGGCCCATCAAGTTTTAACTATTTACGACTTTTTTTATATAATAAACTTTATTTATCAAATATATAGCACATATCTACCGATTCATTCATGTCAAAAAATACCGACGGAAAGATCTTTGAATTGCGAACAAAACGAGCCCAATATTGCAACGCTTCCGACGTAAGCACGATTTTATAAAAAATGTTGAACTTTAATATAAATAGAAAAAAACAAATTTACAAAACGTACCATCAACTTTTAAATATTTACGAATTTCTTATATAATAAACTTTATTTATCAAATATATAACACATATCTACCGATTCATTCAGATAAAAAAATAACCGCGGAAAGATCTTCGAATTGCGAACAAAACGAGCCTAATGTTGCAACGCTTCTATATATTTAAAAAAATATATAGTTTCAAAACACACCCTAAACTACCTAAAATTCTGTGAAAGTTTAAATTATATAAATGACGTACACTTTTTTGCCATTTACAACCGGCTCAACATAGAAAAAAAATTACAAAACGTACCCTCAACTTTTAACTATCTACGACTTTTTTATATAATTGATTTTTATTTATCAAATATATAACACACCGATTCATTCTGATAAAAAAATACCCGCGGGAAGATCTTCGCATCGCGAACAAAACTACGCTTGCATACAAGTCAGTCCCGCCGCAACACGCGAATACATTCCCACTCAATATTTGTTCGAAATCGATTCTCAAAAAATTATGCCCCGCGGCAACGCGCGAGCAACCTTGCTTGTTTCAATAAAAGTTCATAAGATATAAAGTGAATGTAGAGTTTATGTACATAAACTTTTATATGAGCACTTAGTTTATATGAGAGTGAGAAGTACAAATTCATGAATCATTTAAGGGTGACATAGTGACAAAAGGGTTTGTGCTATTATTTTAAAATATATGAGGTCTCAAGTTTAATTCCTGCTAGGTGCAAATAATCTTGAAGTGGTCACGCCAACCTCCTGAAATTGGAAAGGTTTACCTGGTTTGAGTCTGTGTGACGGTGGGTGTCAGACAATGTGTCGAAAACCATGATTAAAAACAATACATGTTTTTTTAACGACAAACTTTTATTAAAAACTACACTCTAGCAAACAAAGAAATAAAATTAGGATGCTGAATCCAATTCTCCCAACTAAACTTCCTATTACATCTAGACGAACACCAAATAAAAAAACGAGCCACGATGTCATCGAAAAATAACTGAACGTCCCAGTTTTATATCCGCAAAAATCAACTGGTTTATGAAATTCCAAACATGCCACCATGAAATGTAGAACACCCCCTCTAAAATGCTCATAAGCTTAGCTCCCATCCGAATCGACTTCAGCCACGATAACCATTCCGTATACGAGCTGACTCTGGCCATCTAAAATTCCAGCAACGGCTACCCGTCTTAGACAGAGAGTAACGATACAGAGAGCAAGATCACAGCATAATAGAATATGCGAAACATCTTCATTTGTGAGACTACAAACTAGACACGTAGGAGAATCTAAAGAGATACCTCGAAGAATAAGATTACTCTTTGTTGCCAATCTATCATGACGAACTTTCCACGCAAACACATTCACTTTAATCGGAACACACTTAATCCAACGAGTAGCATCAGGCTCCTTTGGTAACATAAAATCATCTATTATAAAACGAACATCCTTTACCATAAAATCACCACTCCCATTTAGATCCCAAACACAACTGTAACATTTCACATTTTCAGGTCATTTACGACTTCAATTATTCAATTATCTATTTTTAGACTTTTGCGTGTTTACTTTTAATTTTTATCGCTTGCTAGCTAAATCGCGGTAAAAACTAAGAAAATGATCATTTAACGTAAACGGGCATCAAACAACTAAATGTTTACGTCAAGTAGGTGTTATAAAGTTATTAGAATGATAATTTATAACCTTACGCCTTTTATTTTTATTTGTTACGTAAAACGTTTACGTGACGCAATAAAACTATAGATTTTGCATGCATGGCAAACCATAAGCTCATTTAAACTTCAACAAGTAACCACTAATACCCCTAATACCCAAAAATATCTTCAATGCTCCCTCCCCCTCACTTAAAAACCGAATTTAGACATACATGCATATTTAGGCTTGAAATTAAATCAAATAAAGCTAACAACTTCCCACTATCTCACTTAAATAATTATTCTTGTTAACCAATGGTTCAAAAACTTACTTTTGCCTCTCCCATGCTAGCATACCTACGGGTAGAATCACAAGACAATGAGGAGACAAGTTCCAAGCATGCATGATTAGTCATTCCATTCTTACAAGGCATAAACTTGTCCTTAACCTAGCCTTGTACCATATACATTCTAAACAACTTCTTGTCTCCCTTTTTGACTTCAAAACTCACGGTTAGGAGAAATAACAAGAAAAGGAAACCATACAAGCCTTAGTCTCATCAATAAGAAACATGTCTCCTAAGCATGAGATCCTAAACTAATATAAAACTAACCTAGGAGTCCTTAATTGTTTAATACACAACTTAGTTCCCTTGTTTTTAACCATGAACCTGACGAAACCATGCACCACCCAAAACCATTTATTGGTTTGATAAGAGAAGTATTCTAGGGCTTCATTTACTATATATATGTGCCTCCTAAACCCACACATTCCATTTCTTACCATCTTAATCAAACTCACTCACAAACTCTCTCAAAATCACTCATCTCTCACTCTCACTCACGGCATACAAACACACAACCTGATATTTTGTAACTTTGGTTCCTAAACTAGTACAAGTATTCTAAGATCACTAGTAGGCATATATAAGATATATTGGAAGCTTGGTTGGTTTGTGTAAGGGTTTATACAAGTGGTTCAAAGCTAGGACTTTCTCTTTGGAATTTAGGGTTTTCATTTAGGGTTTTCGAAGTTGGGTTGTGATCACAAGGGTTGGATCATTTTTCTTCACTCATTATTCACTCATCTAAGGTTACCTAAAACCCTAATCTTTTCAATACTATCATTTCATGTATTATATAATTATGTGTAGTTAAATCATCACCTAGGAAACCTTATAAGTTTACAAAATGATTTTCATGTTGGATCATGGGTTCGAACTATATATGTATAGGTTAATATGATGTTAAAACTCATGTTAAAATGGAGAAAACACACCTTACACAAGTATTGGGTAATTTATAAAATGTGTATATAATTAAATCGGCTGAAATAACTTCCTTAATTAAGTTAAGCTTAAAAGAATATGTTAGACTAATTTCTTGAACAATATGAACACAATATGATAAAAATCATGTAAAGGACTTAAGTTATACACAAGGGATGTAAGTTATTAATTTAGAAGACTTGTAGTAATTTTATAAAGTTAAAAGTGTATAAAACAAATTAATTAAACTTTTAATTGCTACTGTTCATTCGAACCATATAAATATTTATTTTATGTTTTATAAAAATAGTACATCTCATAAGGATCGTAAGCATATAAGAAACTTGAAAATCCGATAAATAACGAATGAGTTATGATTTTTACGAGATTATGCGTATAAAAGTGTTTTCATAAAACTAAGTTTATAAAAACTATATGATTTTGAATCTGAGATATTTCTTTTATATTTTTTTGTAAAAGTAGATATTTTAAGGATTCTAAAAAGGTAAGAAACTTGAAAAAAACCAATGGATAATGAACTAGTTATGACTTTTTCATGTTTATGTAATAAAATAAACAAAAGTGACTTTATAAGAGTAATTTTATAAAAACTATTTTTTTAACAGAAACATACAGTGGACATGGACCGTGTTAGATGATAGAAAATTTAATTATGAAGCCATGGACATAAGAATCACTAGAAACCGAATTAAAACGAATAAGATACAATAAATATACGATTTCAACAATTAAAATTTATAAAAAGTATTTTTATAAATATACACTTACTGTTACTGTTCATAACAGTAAATATGAATATAATAAATGAAATATTTTATTAGATTTTTCAAATACGAATCCATACATGTAAAGTACGATGAAAACGAGATTAAAACGAATAAGTTACGACGTTTTTAAGTTATAACGATTAATTATATAAAAGTAGTTTTATATAATTTATAAAATATTATTAAAGTTACTGTTCATCATTGATTATAATATTTCAAATATGATATTTGACTAGAACATTCAAAAACGACCCTGAGATAAATATTCATTATTTTTAAAAACGAGAGAGAAATGACGTGTTTGTTCTTAAAATGATATTTAGAACGTTTTTAAATTATTATTTTCTCATTTATATTAAAGCATTTATATAAATAGAGTTATATAAATAAGACATCATGTACCTTTTTTGGCAAATAACGACATCCTTTGTTGGACATAACCCCCCCGACATTTATTTTACAAGTACAAATTAAATTGTTTAATTTTATAAATTAAACAAATACTTTTAGGTGGTGATGTAACTATATAGAATTATATGTGGTATTAGTTATTCAAAGTACTTAGAACTCATACGACCTATATTTAATTAGGTTGCATTCGATCATATCCGTGACGTTTTCATTCACTTGATTCATATACTCAAGTTTATTCACTAAGGTGAGTTCATAGCCCCATGTTTTACTACATCAATGATTTACAACTTTTGGGGTGAGAAACAAACATTGTTTTATGATTGGACGCAAGTGTATATTTTTACATGATTACGTGTTTACCTAAGTAGCGATAACCCTCTAAGCCTATTATCATGAACTATCAATTACTTTGTGTGAGCGCGAATGTTATAAATAGATCTATTTGGGATTGACATCCCTATTTGGGTGAGTAGCACTCACTGTGCCGGTTTACCCGACAACGAACATATACCATGTCGGATTTAGGATGTTACGGGTTAGAACATCATCACGGGCAATGTTGGCAATTTATATTGCAATTCATACATGTCGCGAGTCTTCATGTCATGAGCATGGGAAACGTATCTACATTTTGTGATGTTTGCATATGTTGCATTATTACGGTGGAAAAATCTTGCGGTACCTACATGACATTTTTCATAAACATATGAATCACCACCTTTATTTGTTGACGTTTTAAAAGCAATGTTTTCGCATGTCAATAAAAGCCACAGGTGCAAAGGAACAGTTGGGATACTCTTTTTAAGGGAAGCCATGCATAAAAGATTTGGAGTCATACATCTTGGGAAATTTGTTATGATCTAAAATCTTGTTATTTTCAATATGGAACAAATTTAAGCCGTGTGCTTTGTATATTAAACAATTTCAATAAATTCTAAATGTATTTGTATTTCAAACGCCTCTTTTAGAAGCGTTACTCTCATATCTTGTTGCTATGATCTATGAAGTAACGCACCCGGACGACATTATTCCGCTGGCGACCCAATTGTGGGGGTGGGTAACAGATTGGTATCAGAGCAAGGTTAGTAGAGAACCAGTTCAAAGGTTTTTTCTTTGGACTATTTGTGCTATTGATCTATAATGTAACGCTCCCGGATACTCATATTCCGCTGCGACCCAATTTGGGGGTGTTACAGATTGGTATCTAGAGCCAAGGTTATAGAGAACCAGGTCAAATGTTTTTACTTGGACTATAACCGTTTTCAAACATTGCATCATAAAAAGGGATTTTTATGGGACATTCATTCATACATCACTTGTTGCATTAGTTGGGTATACTAGATGCTGCATGGTTCTCATACGTGTTTATAATATATTAAGTATATTATTATTGGTCTTATATAAGTACTAATGTAAACTCTGTTTGAGTGTTACAGATACAGTCATGTCATCGGATTCGGCATCATCCGAGGTTACATATACGTCTATATCATCGCATGGAGACCCGCTAGCTTGGGCTGTGGACTTCTTCAGACTCTAGGAGCCCGACTCACCGGAGGCTGCACCGGCATCACCGGACTACGTGCTTGGCCCTGAGGAGCCAGAGCAGGCACCACTCTCGCCAGATTACGTGCCGGGACCAGAGTACCCCGAGTACTTGGCCCCATCTGATGAGGAGGTTCCCGTTAAGGATCAGCCTTATGCTGTTGCTGATTCACCTATAGCCTTATCTCTGGGCTACGTTGCTGACTCGGATCCCGAGGAGGACTCTGAGGATGGTCCAGTAGACTATCCAGCTGATGGAGGTGACAACGATGATGATGACTCCTCTGATGATGACGAGGAGGAGGAGGCTTCAGAGGAGGAGGAGGATGAGCATCTGGCTTCGGCCGACTCTGTTGTTGCACCCGTTGTTGACCATGTCCCCTCTTCTGAGGAGACAGAGCCGTTTGAGACCGATGAGTCTGCGGCTACACCACCATCACCACCGGCATATCGTACCACTGCTAGGATATCTATCCGACCCGAGGCACCTATGCCTTTTCCATTAGAGGAGGAGGTCGAGAGACTTCTTGCCTTACCACCACCACCACCATCACCACTCATCTCACTATCACCACCCTCTGCAGAGGAACGCCTTGCTAGGTGTTTAGCTGCACCTGCACTTCCATCATCACCACTTCCTATAGTACCTCACCCATATGGTAGCCCTAACCATGTGCGTACACCCCCAGGCTTCAGAGCTGCCATGGGTAGATTGAGAGCCTCATCACCATCCACCCATCATCCACTACATCTATCACCACCATTACCACCTCCACCATCATCACTACATTTACCACCACATGTACCCACATCATTACTATTACCATCATCACCACTACCACCACTACCAGCCTCATTATTCATACCACCACCAATCGACCGTAGGGAGGACACTCCCGAGGCCGAGTTACCACCTCGTAAGAGGTTATGTCTGACTGCTCTCACATCGAGGTGTGAGATGAGGGAGAGTTTGACTGCTGCTCCTAGACCTACTAGAGGTCATGGGATAGACTATGGGTTTATCAGCACTCTGGATGCCGAAAACAGACGTCAGAGAGCCAAGGAGGTCGGCTATAGGATTAGAGATGTTTGGGTAGACCCGACAGAGGCTGTTGAGGAGGTAGCACCGATGACCCTCAAGGAGGTCAATGCTAGAGTGACCGAGCTTGCTGCGGTTCAGGAGCAGGACACACAGGATGTTTATGCTGTGATAAAGGATACCCAGGATAGACAGACTCAGTTGTTTCAGAGAGTCGATGGATTGGTCGAGGATGGACAGTTTCACTATAAGACTGCACGACTATTAGATCAGGAGGCCCTGGTTTCCCGAGAGGCTTGGGCACATTCTATTAGGTTAAGTTCGGCAGTTCACTATGAACTGCAAGCATATATGACTCATACGCAGATGCAGGACTTCCGTATCACCTCACACGAGTCACTGATGACGACATTGATTACGCATGTTTCATCACTACAAGGACAATTATCAGTATCATTGGGACAGATTCAGGCGCTTCAAGCTAGAGGTCAAACTCATGCAGATGATCGCGAGGGCATTGACAATTCTGCCTAGATTTACACTTCTCATGTTGTATTTATAGCTATCATTATGTTAGCCGGCTAAGTATTATGGGTTTTATGCCCAGCTAGCACGACATTAGGACTTGTATTTTCATTTCTTGTATCAGACAATCATGTATGTTTTCCAGTTATATATGATGTGTTGTATTATGTCATGTCGATCTCAATTCTGTTATGTGTTGTGATCCCAGTCATGTTATATAATCATTGTGTGATGTGATCTTGTTATATATATAATGTGTTGTATTATGTTATGTCGATCTCAATTCTGTTATGTGTTGTCATCCCGGTCATGTTATATAATCACTGTGTGATGTGATCTTGTTATATATATAATGTGTTGTATTATGTTATGTCGATCTCAATTCTGTTATGTGTTGTCATCCCGGTCATGTTATATAATCACTGTGTGATGTGATCTTGTTATACATATGTTGTACCCATGTCATGTTGTGAGGTTTAAGAAAACTCACATGTTTTATATTGTTATGATTTTGAACAATATGCCACCAAGGAGATCTTCTGCTACTGCAAGGGCTGCTGTTGCTGCTGCAAGGGCTGCTGCTGCCCCTATAACAGCTGCTGCTGTTAAACAGCTAATCGAAGCAAGAGTCTCCGTGGCACTTGCTAATCATGAAACTCTTCAAAACAACACTAATGCTCATGGCAACGAAAGCCATAATTCTGGCACTGGAAACAGAGGAACTGCACACACTCCGCGTGAGTGTACGTACAAAGATTTCCTAAACTATCATCCACTTAATTTTAAGGGTACTGAAGGGGTAGTTGTGTTGGCCCAATGGTTTGAAAAGATGGAATCAGTATTCTACATAAGCAACTGTGCTGTGGAGAACCAAGTTAAGTTCGCTACTTGCACTTTTGTTGGAAATGCCCTTACATGGTGAAACTCCCACATGAAGGCTATTACTCAAGATGTTGCTTATGCCATGGACTGGAAGGCATTGAAGAAGATGATGACGATCAAATACCGCCCAAGGGGTGAGATTAAGAAGTTGGAGATTGAAATCTGGAACCTAAAGGTAAAAGGTACTGATATCCCGTGTT
>BQNB010050709.1:0-39599 GCA_026074375.1 Tanacetum coccineum
TTTGATCTTTCATTTAGCAGTACTTTGACTTTTTCATGGCAGAACTTTGACCTTTACTCTCATAAGTCCTAACAGAAGTGCTTATGATGTGCTTATTTATTCTTAGATTTGCTTATTCTTAGTATCTATGCATGTTTAAAGCTTATTTGTACTTTAAAATTTGTTTGTGCAAGTTTTACTTAAAACTGTCAACTTTTAGCCTATACACTGTTGGATTTATATTTGCTTATTGAAGTGCTTATTTACTGCTGCCTTGTGCTTATTTTGGCTAAACATGCATGTCTCATAGTCTGTCTTTGAGTCTTTTAGCCTAAATCACCACAAATCAGCCTTTAAAAGCCATTTCAAAACTTTAAAGGGTGTTTGGCATAAGCTCAAAATGGGTCAAATTGGTGACTTAATGGGTTGGGGATGATTAAGCCAACTTTAACTAGCTATTTTAAGTAGCTGTAATCTGTCTTTTAAAGTTTTTAAAGTTTAAATTTGATTTTCATAGTTGATAGTTAAAATTGATAAAATTTGTGGTTTTAAAGTCATAGGTATCAGCTTAAATGTTAAGGGTGTGATTATCCAGTTTTTTTTACCTTGTTTTGTATTGTTTTTGATATCACAATGCAGTAGAGAGTTGTTGAATTAAGTGAGCATTGATCATTTTTAGTTGTAGTTAAAACTGCCAAAGTTTTCTTGAGCCATTAAAAGTTCAATTTTAAATCCAAAAATTAGTTGAGTCAAAGTCATTTGTAAAGCCTGAGCTTATGAGAATAAGCTCATTGGTGTCCCTTCTTTATCTGTTTTAGCTTATTATAGGATTTAGAGTCTTTTTAATTGCTTGAAAATAAGCCCCAAAGTGCCCCCTTGTCTGTTTTAGTAGCTAGTTTTTAGCTTAAGTGCTTAGTTGCTCTCCTGAGCTTATGGCTCATTGAATTTGCTTAATTTGTGTTCATACCTGCTTATTAGGTAGGTTTCAGCTTATCCTAGCTTATTTCAGTCCAAAGTTTAGCTTGTTAAAGTCCTTATTAGCTTAAGCTACTTCTGGCAGTATTAACTTCAAAGTTAATACTGCTGTTTTTATTGGCCTTTTTTATAGCTTAATTGTTTTTCAAATTTCTTATAGTTTGCCTTTTCTTATAGCTTATTGTACCTCCTTTGTTTGCTTTTAGCTCATAGGTCCATAAGAATCACTCTGAGTGCTTAAAAATAAGCACAAAGATGCCCTTTTGGCCTGTTTGATTAGAATTTTATGCCTAAGTGCTTATTAGCTTTTTAGAGCTTCTGGCTTATTCCAATAGCTTATCTTTTGTTCCTAGTTGTTCATTTTGCTTGTGTATTAAGCTAGAGTTGCTTATCTCTCATTTTCCTTTGCTTAATTTGTCAAAAATCCAAAGAAGAGATAAGCCATTCAAGCCCTTGTGTCAATATAAGCATTCTGTCATTTTTCCTTAAGCTTTTTCAGCTTATTTACTAAGTTTCATCAAAAATTTCAAGTTTTAAAAGTGCTTATTTTTGTGTCTTTTATAAAAGTGTAAAAAGAAAAATAGAAAAAATATAAAAGGGGAAAGTGGAAGTCAAGGGTGAGCACAAGGCTCGAACCCCTGACCTCAAACACTCTCAACCCTTTAATACATGCTCTACCGCTGTGCTACATTAGCTCATCCGGTAGAGTGTGTATTTGTTTTATTCTTATAGACGTTTTAGGCAGTAAGCTTATAAGCTCTTTTGGGCTTTTTCACGGCTTATTTATAAGCCGAGAGGTTAGGCTTTTATTTTTAGAAAATCTGTCATAGTGTCAACTATTTTTAGGAATTTTTCTAGATTTTTAGCTTAAAGGTTAGTATTTTTTATAATTTATTTTCTTTTAATTCGTATTTTAATTATAATAAATTATTTAAACAGCAAAAAAATATTTTTCTTTTTTAGAAAATTTTATTTTATCAGTCTTCACTTAGGAAAAATAGAAAATCTTTCGTAGGGTCATTTTTGCAAAATTTTACTTTTTAAAAGAACGGGTTTCGACCCCGTTTTTGTTTTCTCATTTTTGAGCTCGTTTTAGCTCCGTTTTTAGTCTAGTCTTTTTTATTCTTCATTTTTAGTCACATAGAGTAGATTAGAAGTAAAAAAAATCTTTGTAGGGTTAATTTTTAAGAATTTAGGTTTTTGACCCCTTGTTCGGGGCTCTTGCTCTCGTTTTTTAGTTTTATTTCATAATTTTTAGGTTTTTCTTAATCGTTTTTGCATATTAGTAGATAATTTAGCTTTCTAATCCCCTTAATCATTAATATCATTCAATTTCCAACTTTCCGACTGTACCGATTTTCAAGTCCAGCCTCGTCGGGGATAAACGACCCGGGAACACACTTCTATACTGCTTCCGGATTTCATTGATTATTTCCTTCTTACTATATTGTGTTATATATTTATATAAGTATTTATATTTATATTTATATATATAGTAAGACTTTAAAAATCAATCGTCGTATACAAAGATTTAAGAAGTAAGAATGAAGGCTTCCAAGTGTGATGGAGGTTGTTTCACGGTAATTGAAGGAAACGCAAAGGAATATCAAATTCTTAGTATGGGGTTGGTAGTTGTAGTCTTGAATTGAAATTAAAGAGATGATATTCGTATGGCACACAATGTCTTACCTGTACAGACCCTAAGGGCTTACGTACATGTTTCGTAATAAGGTTCTCATATCGAGTCGGGTATTATGAGCGAGGTTAGTAGAGGGTCGCGACGGTGGCGTCCTTGTTGCCTAGGAATAGTAAGCATAGTTGTTGACGTCGTATATCAAAAATAAGGGTAGGTACAACAATGATAACTCCTACTAATACTCAACACAAGCACCAGTTAAATCCCCCGTTAGAGTTTAAGATGTGGATTGATCCTTTCTAGTAATCTCATAGTTGATATAAAAGAATTTCAGAAGATAGGCTCTAATGTGAAACATCAAGGAGGAACGAGTAGTCAGGCATATGAGAAGTTTGAAGATGATGATCTATAAATGAAAGTTTTCTGAGGGCAAAATCTGGTGTCAATAGTTTGGAGCGTTCGATTTTTTTTATAGATAATCAGAGATGTTCGGTTCGTTCCTAATGGCCGGATAGAGCGTAGACGTAGTGCGTGTCCTTTCTCAGAGGCATGGTTTTAAAATTTGTTAACGACGTTTATTTGAGTAAACCATTATAAATTTTTTACCATCAATGTAGTTTGAAGCAACATTATTTGTAGTTTTCGTTAACTATAGTCATCTGAAAAGATGTCTGTAAAAATTTGTGTATCGACTAAGCGATTTTTCGTATGTGGTCTAGATTTCGACTTTCAAGAAAATTGATGTTTGAACATGTGTTCAAAACAATTTATATTTAAAACCATCAACCATAGAAAAACATCCCAAGTTTTGTATTGTATTGTTTTAAGAAAATGTTTCAATTGTATAAGAATTTTGACCAAAATACTTTGGGTCATCCATATTGGTACCATATCTGGAATACGAACACTAGGGCGGCCATTGTTATCATTACTGACGTGAGGGACTCAACTAAAAGTTATCACTCTCTCATGAATCCTATTATTCTATTTGTAGTCTCCAAGGTCCTAATAGTTATGGACAAGACCACATAATTGCAGTACGTCTGGTCAGTGAAGTTGTTTTACGTGCGGACTCAAGGATATTAATCAATTCGTTGGTTTAGAATTGCTGGTGGTGTTTTCAAAGTTTCTAACAAGGTGAGTAGTGTGGGGGAGACATGACATGTGATAACCGTGGCGTAATAGTATAGGGCAACAACTGTAAAGTTGTGTACCTAAATTAGTATGTAACGAAAGTATTTCAAAATAGTGTTTTCAAAATAGTGTATCCCAAATAGTATAACCAAGAATAATGTAGTCAGCGCTGGTCGTTTGACAACTCAATGTTGGGACGTATTCGAAATAGTGTTTAGTATAGTATTCAAAATAGAAATTACTAGCATAGACCTGCGTGTATAAGTAAGCAGTAGCAAAATATGAGAATGCATGGCGACATATAGAGCATTGCAAGGCAAGCATGTTAGCCAAATATAAGTGATAGAGATCATATAATAGTAAGGCCACATGTAGAGCTTGCAAGGCAAATATGCAAGATAAGCATGGGCAATAGTGGTCAGATAATAGGAATCGAACAAGTATACAAGGCGTTATGTAATGCAATCAAGGAAACATGTGAGTCAATAAGCAATCAACGATGATTCGGGTCTTAGCAATCCTAAAGAACTTCATGTAAGAGTATAAAATGAAAGTGCATATATGCAATATGTACGTTCATGGCCAGGTCATTTTCAGGTGATCTTAGAATTTTGTGTCCCCCCTAACATACCATACCATAACATGAAATTCTTTAGGATTGCTAAGACCCGTATGCATGCAGTAGTAATTAGATTGCTAAGACCTGAATTACTATTGCATGCAGTAGTAATTAGATTTCTAACACATAACATACCATACCCTAGTATTCATCCACATACCATACCCTGGTATTTCAAATCAATAGACAATCAACCATAGTTCTAGCGCTTATAGTCCGTCAAACCTATCGCTTGTGACACCCCGAGAATTTTCGTTCATTAATTTAGCCGTTTCCATTTAGTAATTTGAATTCTTAAAAGTTTTGTTTAGCTTTTCTGTTTAAATGAGAAATTGTTCTGTTATTATCTGAGAATAGTCATCGGGAACGAACCGGGACACCAAACTAATGTAGTATTTTGGCAATAGCCGCGTTTTTATATTTTTAAGCAATATTTAAAATTTCATAATTTATCGTGATGCCGTTACTCGTTTCGTTATCAACGTGTTCCGTGGAATTTATCTATACTTTGTGACTCACCTACACGTCCCCCCTTATGGCTCACCTACACGTCCAAACCACCATCCAAGCACCATGGGATACCATTTTTCATATTTGAAATTCCTAGATAAGCTTCCATGATCCTAGCTACCACATTTGTCCTAACTAACCTTTGATAGGTGGATCATTTTGGTCCCCTATTTCTTGTCCCTCCAACCGACGACACACATACGTATGTGTGTGTGTGTGTGAAACTTGGTCATATAACTTGAGTTAATATCTTACATTTCATATTCATTCTTCCTACACACACCAAAAACAATTCTCTTGCACTCTCCCTCTCTAAAACCCACGAACAAACATAAACCCTTACAAAATCCTTAAATTTTCCATCTTTGATCATTTATATTTGAAGACAAGTTGAAGGTTTGATCATCTAAGATCATTCAGGTATAAAATAAATAACGTTTGGGTTGTTCTTGATCTCTGTTTAACTCTAAAAACCATATTTCTTTGTAAGTCTTCAAATCTTTAAATAACTTGTACTTTTCTACTCTTATTAATGCATAAATGTTTGTTGTACAACTTGTTTGTAAAAAGAATGATTTTGAAAACACGTAAACCCAAAAAGGGTGTTCTTATGGTTTGAAATATATGAAAATAAATACAAGGAAATCATAGTTTTGTGATCGTGGTTATTTTCATGTAATAATATTGGTACTTTTGAGCTTATTATATTCGGCTTATATGTGGAGCTTATTCGAGAGCTTGTTTGATTATTTTGAGCTTATTTTGGCATATACATATACACGAAATAAATAGGAAAACATAAAGAAATATTTCTTAAGCTTTTTTCTTGTAACTTAAATTTAATATACTTATTTCTAGCTTATTTTTAGAAGGGTAAAACATTAAGCTTATTTGACTTAACCAATAAGCCCAAATAAGACTTAATGGGCCTTAATAGCCCACGTCACCCAAGAGAGGCCCACGACCCAAGCTTATTCATAAGCTTGTGGGTTTGGCTTATTTCGTCTTCGCTTATTATGAGCTTGTGGTAGCTTATTGATGAACCTAGAAATTGTTTGATATCTTTTTAGTACATCGGACATGCTTATTTTGTATTTTGGCGTTTTAAAGGCTTGTTGGGCCTAAAAGCCCAATAAGAGTTTAAGTAACTCGTTAGACTTGTTTGAAATGAAAAGCGATTGAGTTGAGTTTGTAAAATATAACTTGTGGTTTGAAATTGGTTTTTGATAAAGTCTATGACTTTGGAAAATGAGTAAACACGAACGGGTCATGCCGAAATTTTGTAAAAATCTTATACTTAGAAATTATTTAGAAAACATAAATAATAATAAATGTTTTGACTAAATTACTTAACGCTTTAGAAATGTCAAATTATAAATAATATTTTTATTTATACGTTATTAATAAGAAAATATTATATTTATATAATTAATATAATATTATATACGTACTTACTTACAACTTAATACTTTTTATAAAAACCGATAACTAATGTTTTTAATACACAAATAACGTTTACCAAAAATGAATAATAAACGTTCATGCATCAATCACATACATTAACTTTCGAGACTAAATCGAAGCACGTTTTCTTCTAGCGTCATACCCGTGTTTACCCACCGTTGTTTCGAGTGACCTTACTTTTTGATGTATACTCTTTACCTTATCATCAAGGTGAGTTCATAGCCCCACTCTTTTACTCGTTTTGAATAAATGTTTTATAACTTGAGGTGAGAAACATTGCTTGTTTCTAAAACTGGACACAAGTACTATACGTGAGATTCCCCTGTTTACTTGTTGCCTAGGTAGCGTTTAGACTACTATTTGCCTGAACTATCATGAACTGTTAATTTCTTGACCGGAGGACCGGTTGAGGGAGCGCGAGGGAATAAATAGATCTATTGTTACTAATTATCCCTATCCGGGTGAGTTGCGCTCACTAGTTTGAGTTGTCCAAGGACTAACGGATATATGTCATGTCGAATCTAGTTAGGTTGGTCTATTTGGTCGGAACCCTGGGTAAGGGAAAGCAATTATTTGGATTTATATGCTATGTTCAGAATTAACTTCGGTGTCATGAGATTAGTGCAACGTAAATACCTCTTATGTGAAGTTGTATCTGTTATAACTGTCGCATACGTTTTGAAATCTTGTGGTAACTTTAACAACGTATGTTGAACTAAAACTATGATTCACCAACTTTATTGTGACGTTTTAGCATGTTTTTTGAGGTTCTTAGCTTGGATATCGTTACTTGGACTTTAGTAAAGTTTTATTTGCTGTACTGGTTTACCAGAGATTTATCTATGTCTTTAAATACCGTTGTTGAACTCATTTAAGCTTCCGCGTATTGACTTTAAATCCTTTTAATTTGATCGATGTAAAATTATTATTATTTTAAATTTACGCAACGGTGTTTATTTTCAAAACGTACCCTAAAGGTTATTCTTTATTGTTTTTTTGCCTTTTACTTGAGATGCTCAATAAAGTCACGCCTCCGGATACGTATTTCGTCCAGGGCCGTTCTGTGGGGTGTGTGACAGATTGGTATCCAGAGCCAAGGTTATAGAGAACCAGGTAGTATATACTTAAGGTCTGGTTCATTATAACAGTATGTGAATCCTACGTTGTTTTTACTGTTTTTGTGCTTATACGTGTTTGGCTATAGCGTATACGTGAGTACCATTTTGCCTTGAGCATGCTATGATATGGGTTTACCTCTGCCCTGCGTTATCATTCCTGCGTTTGTGTTGCTTTGCGTTTCTTTTTGCCTATGAGCTTACATTTTTGGCTATGAGCTTACATTTTTCTTACGTTTATCTTTTCTCTGCGTTACATTTTTCTTACGTATATTTCCTCGCTAGTCATATAGAAGTTATCTATATAAGTACTAAATTATTTTAAGAAATTTGTGAGTGATAAAAATGGTCTCGTTTATTTGAAGATTATGAAGAACATAATAACCTATTTATTCTAAAACATCGTGAGTAATACGATGACCTTTAAAACTTTTCTTGACTTTACATTGTATCATTTTACATAACTTTTACAATCTGCCAACCACACTCATTACCCTACTATTCGGGACTATGAAGTGATTGTGAACACCCATCCTATACTGTTGAACCACATATCATTCTCGTTAAGTCTTAATTTTTTACTCTCGTAACGCCTAAAAAACATGTCGATTTATTCGAAAACACCGGACTTTACTCGTCACCTCATAAGGTTCTATTTTTGGAAAAACACGACTTTTGAAATTCGACTTATCTTATTTTCTTTACTCCGTTCGAATTTGAAGAAAATACCGACAACGAGACAAGGAATGAGTTCCACAAGGATCAAGCATATTGTAACCCAACGAATTGCTAATGCTATTAGATCTATTGCTGTCTATGAGAAAAGAATAGAATCCACATGGCTCATGACTAAATGGATCAGGTCATACTGTTAGCGGTAACTGAAAATGGGCAAGGAATGCCAACACATGAATAAATGACTATAAGACCGTGTGAGCTAACTTGTAGATCTAATAAACAAATTTCGATATGTAGGAAAACTATCCCTCTACAATAAACATAAGTTGCACCACACTGGGCCATGCACTATGAAGTGTAACAAATACGAGAGAGTTGGCCATACGACTAGAGATTATAGGATACCCGTTTCAATAACAACTTAGAGACCGTAGTGGCAAATTAGAAATCTGAGGTACCTATTATGAGTATGGAAAATTGGGACATTACAAGAGGGATTGACCAAATCTGAACTGTGCGAACCGTATTTAGGAGGTAAAAGCTCACAGGAACTCTAACGCTGTCAAAGATAATGCTAATGATTAAGGAGATATTTTCCTACCCTGTCTAGTGAAACCTAAGTAGACTTGGACTGTAATCCCTAAGAGATTTACACTAGTACTCCCATATAAACTTCACGTATTGTGTGGATGTTTTTAAACCCTCTGTTCATTTTGTGTCATGAAGATTTTGTCAGTTACGCTCAATTCACTAATAATTTATGCAAGGTACTCCTCAAATCTATTACCGTTTTATAACCTATTTCACTATTATTTTATAAACCGCTTTACTGTTATAAACTAATTGGATGTTATCCTATGAACTATTTTAGTGTTGTCTTATAAACATAGTAGCTGTCGCGTTACAAGCTATTTTACCGCCAGCTTACAAACCGTTTAGCTGATAGCTTCTTGTTTATTTTAATGCCTTATAAACCATTTCACCATCATTTATAAACCCTTTTAGTCCCCCCCCCCCCCCCCCCCCCCCCCCCCCCCCCCCCCCCCCCCACTGTTACTCATAAAACTAATTTATAATCGTTTTATTAACTATTTTCCTAATCAGTTACGACCATCTTACTGATAGCAGATTAACATTTTACTACATTCTTAGATAGGCATTTTGTTACCACTATAAAACTGTTACGTCGTCACCCTATGAACTATTTTGCTATCATTAATGAAAGACGTTCCACTAGTGCCTTCCAAACTATTTTGCTATTATCTTATAAACTATTCCGCTAGTACTTTATATAAACCATTTTCCTGACATCTTATAAACCATTTTTGTGGGAATCTTATAAACTAATTCATTAACATAAACTGTTTCACCGATGTTTTATAAACTGTTCTAGTGCCATCTCATAACTACTTTCATAGTCACTTTACAAACTAATTAGTCGTTATCATTTTAATCCTATTTTGTCGTCATTCATAAACTCTTTTGCCATTATTTTATAAACCGTTTTACTAAGTATAAACTATTTGGTTGTTGTCGTATGAACCATTGGGTTGTCAACTCGTAAATTATTTGATACCATATTATGAACCCCTTTACTGTTACGTTATAAACCGTCAAGTGACTTTCTCGTAAACTATTTTGATACCACCTCTTGAGCTATTTTATGCTATTTTACAAAATGTCATGTGTCGCTATATAAACTATCTTGTCTTTGTTTTTATGAGTTGTTTCGCTATCTTATAAACCACTTCATTATCATAAACTATTTCACTGTCGTTTTATAACCTGTTCTGAAACCATCACATAAATTATTTTTCCATCATTTCTAAAAACTAACTTGGTTTCACATCATAACCCCCTTGCCATTGTTTATAAATTCTCCTACCATTGTTTTACAAACTAATTCATTATTACCACATGAACAAATCTGTTGTCTTTTATAAACTATTTCGTTGTCACCATGTAAACTGTTTCGTTGTCTTTTAGAAACTATTTCGTTGACATTTTATAAACCATTTGACTGTCAGTTTGTAAACTACTTGTGACCATATTATAAACCTCTTGTTATCACATCGTAAATTGTCATGTGATTCCTTCGTAAACTGCTTTCCTTTGTCTCACAAAATATCTTGTACGGTTACATGAACTACCTTGTTTTCATTACTACGGACTATTTTGATACTTTACAAACCATACTATTTATACTATACAAAATTCTAAACATATCGCAAGATCGACGAAATGAGCATATTATCGTTAGTTCCTAAATTATGCATAGCCTGATCACCTATGTATAATTCAGGAAGGACCATACTATGCTGGGAGTAGTCACCATAAATTTTTTGTCAATATTACCCTTACTTCCCATCTTTAATTTTCTTTTCTCTACATAGTCAACGGGATTTTATGATATTCATGTCTTACTGATATTTTGCATGCGTATTCGTCATTTGTGTCGGCCACGTGCATCCGCATTCGTAAGCGTCATAACTAAGTAGTTTTTCTTCAACTTTAGCATATAGAAACACCATTCCTTTAACGTGGAAGAGAGACTGAATCCACTCCCTGTAGACACGATAATTATGGATTGTCAGAATTTAGAATGTAACATACTTATCACTCTAATTGGCATTATAACAAGAGAACTAGAAGATATCCTTTAATTTACTTACCTTCTTCGTGAGTTGAATCACGCAAATTATGAGATCAATCGTTATAAACCAAAACTTTGTTGGACCTAAAGTTAAAGCAAAAGACAAAATTATTGCAAGTACATGGAACCTAGTTGATAGAAGCCTCACCTCCACTAAGATTATACCTTTAAGTGGCATCGTCCCGACACTAAGTACTCTGTTAGAGTCTGGCCCGATAGAAGGCATAGGATTGATACCAATCAGTTAGATTGTACATGAAATATCTGAATCATCTATTCAAAATAGACCTAATGCCGTACGGACTTGTCGTTGCGATGTTATCATCGGTATAGGTTGGTTGACAATGTACCAAGATGTGATCATTGTGATAAAAAGGTTGTTTGTATTCCCCTCCCTTAGGTGAGATAACTTTAAGAACCTAACAAATAAGAGTAATAAGTATGCATCGATAGTTGCTAGTGAGCAGAGAGCTGAGTTGTTTGATAGGATTGGTACGTTGGAGCGGGATAACTTGAGACTCGGAGGCATGTTATGTGTTGAGAGAAATAGAGTTGACCATTTACGGAGTTTATATGTCTCATACTCCAAAGGGATTTATTCAGACCTAGTTTCTTGTCATGACCAATTGGTTTTTATGGACCGACACACAAGAGGTATTCATGAATCTCATGAATCAGGTTTGTAAAGCCGTACTGGATAAGTTATGATAGTATTCATCGATGATATCTTTACCTACTCAAAAAGAAATAAGCAACACGAGAAACACCTTAGGCATACCTTGGAAACGTTTAAGAATAAGAAATTGTACGCCAAATTCTCTAAGTGTGCATTTTGGCCCCCGGAAGTGCAATTTCTTGACCACGTTGTTGATAGTTAATACATTCACGAATGGTTCCGACGAGATTGAGTCAATCAAGGGATTAAGCGCAACGCCTTTAACCCAAACCCTAGACACGAAACTCTTTAGGTCCTGGTCGGTTTCTATTCACAATTTATCGAAGGTTGCTCTATGATAGAGAAAACTATAAACCAAACTAACTTGGAAAAATGTGAGATGCGAATGGGAAGAGAAGAAAATAAACTTTTCAAGGGCAACTTGAATTGTTTTTAGGTTATATAAGTAGTAGTATATTTATAATATATTAATTATTTATTTACCTAAGAAAAAAAGCTGTCAATAATGGATTAACTACTATAGGGATGCAGAAGGAGAAGGTGATAGCTTACGCCTCTCGACAACCAAAAGTTCATAAGAAGAACTACATGACTCACGACCTAGAATTAGGAGCAATAGTGTTTACTCTCAAGTGTTGGGAACACTACCTGTATGGCATGAAGTGTACTATGTTTACAAACCATAAGATTTTACATCACAACCTAGATCAAAAGGAATTGAACATGAGACAACATAGATGGTTAAAATGGCTTAGTGATTACGATTGAAAGATTCGATATCACCCTGGAAAAGCAAACATTATAGCATATGATCTAAGCAAAAAGGAACTGACCAAGCCTCTCAGGGTGAGAGCCTTAGTGATGACCATTAATTCAAACCTACCGCCATAGATTCATGAGGCACAAGTAGAATCCTTCGAAAAAGAGAACGTTAAGGATGTGAACCTTCATGATATGGACAAGGATTTTGAGACTCGTCTTGATGGAACTCTCTACATTAGGAGCAAGAGTTAGTTACCACGCTTTAGAGACTTAAGAGAAATGACCATGTATGAGTCACACAAATCTAACTATTTTTCATCCACTCTAGATCGGATAAGATACATCATAATCTTAAGTAGTTGTACCAATGGCCTAACATGGAAGCAGACATCGCCACCTATGTCAGCAAATGCTTGACATGTTTAAAGATGATGGACGATTACCAGAGACATCCGGTTTACTGATACAACAAAAAAATACCCCATTGGAAATTGGATGGTATAGCCATGGATTTTATCACAAGGCTACCAAAGACAATAAGCAGTTACGACACGACTTATGTAATTGTGATCATCAAAAGGATTACGCTAACGCGAGACAAAGACCTTTAGAATTTCAAGTTGGAGATAAGGTCATGTTGAAGGTATCACCTTGGAAAGGAGTGATGCATTTTGGCAAACGAGGAAAGCTGAACCCTAGATGTATTCGACCTTTTAAGATTCTAGCAAAGGTAGGAACCGTTGCCTATTAACTTGAACTTCCAGAACAACTCAGCCGAGTTTATAATACCTTCCGTGTGTCGAACTTGAAGAAGTGTTTGTCCGATGAAACTCAAGTAATTCCGTTGGATGAGATCCAAATCGACAACATGCTTTACTTCATCGAAGAACCTGTCGAAATCATGGACCGCAAGGTCAAGCGTCTAAATCAAACTCGTATCCCTATCGTTAAGGTTTGTTGGAACTCGAGAAGAGGTCCCGATTTCACCTGGGAGCGTAAAGACCAGTTCTAAAAGAAATACCCGCACCTATATGCAAAATCTAAAACTGCACCGAACGTCACGTCTTAAGCTTTGAGGACAAAGCTTTTCTAACAAGGAAAGGATGTCACACCTTGTAAAATTTTCTAAATTTCCGTCGTTGACTTTTCGTACTTTAGTTTGACTTTGATGATTACTTGAAATTTTACGTTAATCAGAGAGTTCACCCGCGCGTAACTGAGAATCGTTACCGGATGCGTTCCGGGTTGCCATTTATCGTAGTCTTTCGACAGATGTCGCTTTTTTACGTTTCGAATTGATGTTTAAAATTTCAGACTTTTCTTTTGAGTATTGCGCGTTTTTCAGTTTTTGCGTATACTCCCTCCCCTTTTTGTCCTTCTTGTCCATGCCACCACCAACACACACAAACATATTCCCTTAATTTTTGGTTAAGCGTTCCCTAGATATTTTAATCCCTAGGATTCCATTTCTTTTTGTGTGGTTAAATATTGTCTTGATTCATTTCACCATTCATTCATCTTTCATTATTTCTCTCTCAAGAAAAAAAACACACAAACTCAAAAACCTCTCATCCTCTCCCTCTTTTGCTCGTTCGACGCCAAACACCCACAAACATCACCACTTTAAGTTTTGATCAAGATCATTTGAAGATAAAAGTTGTTCGGGGCTGATTCATTTAGTTATTTGGGTATTTAGAACACTATTCGGGGGCGTTCTTTAATCTTTGATCATCTTTTAATCCATTATTTTTGTAAGTTCATCTTTTTTCATAATATTCTTGTACTTCCTTGATCCTTGTCACTTGAATAAGCTAGTTGTACAAACCGTTTCATAAAAATCAAAGTTTTCAAATTTACACAACCTTAAAAAGGTTGTGTATTTGGTTCGACATATGTAAAAGTAACAAAGGGGAAGATTAGTTGAGTTGTCGTGGTGGTACCTTTATAAAGAAATAATTTCCAAAAGATTATTTGCTTATTTTTAGCTTATAAATAAGCTCGTGTGAGCTTATTTGTGCTTATATGCTCGTCGAACTTCATAAAGAACCATAAAGGTTCGAACTTTAAGCTTGTTTGAATATTGTCTTATCATTTCAACTTATTTTTGGAGCTTATTTGACTTCTAAATAAAAGATTAAGCTTATTGGACTTAATAAATAAGCCCCTATGAGCTTATTTCCCTTTCGTAGGCCTTGACCCAACAACTAAGCCCAAACCGTGGGCTATAAGCCACGGTTCGGCTTATTGGTTGGCTTATTTCGGCTTATTATTTGCTTATTAGTTTACTTGTCAGACTAGTTTGAGTTTTATTGTATTTCAAACCATTCGTTTAGGTTTATTGGGCCGAAAATCCCCTTGTGCACTATTATTACTTGAGTAAATTGCAAAAATGGTCCTTATGGTTTGGCCAAATTGCAGATTTGGTCCGTCGAAATTTCAAAATTGCAAAAACAGTCCGCATTTTGAAGGTTTGGTTCCACTTTTGGTCCTTGGTCGACCTGAAATGACTAAAATACACCTCTTAACGGACGGTTTTTGTAAAAGAACAGAGGGGTATTTTAGGTCGACCAAGGACTAAAAGTGGAACCAAACCTTCAAAATACAGACTGTTTTTGCAATTTCGAAATTCGACGGACCAAATCTGCAATTTGGCCAAACGACAAGGACCATTTTTGCAATTTACTCTTATTACTTTTAAAGATAAAAGAAGATGAGTCCACAATTGTGTTCCCTACTAGGTAGATCCTATTCAACCTCACTACCAACACTCAATCACTCAATAAACAAGATCAAAATAAATTGATCTTGATACAAGGCAAAGACAACTAGTTATCAGAGAATGATAACAAGAATACAAACAGACTTAACAAACTGAGAGAGATGAAAACCAGAGAGATAAACAAGAGAGAATGCGACTGAATGAGAAAACCCTAAGTGTGAATAACTTATATAAAAGCTATTTACACTTAGGTCCTTGAAGTCTTGATAGCTGCTAAATAGCTCCCAAACTAAACCTTAGCTGAAACAATTTTGAACCTTGACACTTTTAGCCCCTCTAACTTATGTTGACTAGAAAACATTTTATACTTCAACATCCCCCCTCAAGCTAATGTGTCAACAATCTGCTTGCCTTGAACTTTTTTTGCTTATCTCTTACAACTCCTTCACCTGAAAACATATCAAAAAGACCAAGATTTTTGCAAAACAACTTATGCTGCACAACCCCCAAAGCACTTTGTAAAAATATTTGCAGTTTGAGAATCCGTATGAATTTTCAAAGTCTTTATAATTCCCATAGAAACATTTTCTCTAACAATGTGAACATCTAATTCAAAATGTTTTATTTTTTCATGAAAAACATGATTTGCAGCTATTTGAATAACTGAGCTATTATCACAGAATAATGGAACTAGGTATAAAGCTGTCAACCCAAGACTATGCAAAAGATTTCTCAACCATATAATATCACATGTGGTAGAAGCCATACTTCTGTACCCAACTTCATTTGAGCTTCCAGACAAAGTGGCTTGCTTTTTTACTTTTCCAAGATATAAGAGAATTACCCGAGAAAATACAATACCCAATAACAGACTTTCTAGTCTTGGGACATTATGCCCAATCTGCATCAGCACATGCTCTGTGTTTTAAATCAGAACATTTGTTGAATTGACGACCAAGACTAGGATAACCCTTTAAGTACCTCAAAACCCTCAAAGCAGCCTTAAAATGAGACTACAGAGGACTATGCATGTGTTGACTAAGACAGTGAACCACATAACTAATATCTGGTCAAGTATGTGCAAGATAGATAAGCTTCCCAACAAGTTTTTGATAATTTGTAAGTCTTTAAGAAATTTGTCTTTATCAGTTTCAACATGACTTAAAATAGTATTTTCAGGAAAAGGTATATCAACAGGTTTAGCAGCCAACAATCCATATTCATGTAACAATTCTGAACAATACTTTCTTTGTGTCATGCATAAACCTTTATAATTTTTAAGAACCTCTATTCCTAGAAAATATTTCAACTCACCTAAGTCTTTTGTAAGAAACTTAGAACTCGAAAAATCCTTAAAAGACTTAATTTTAATTTTATTATTTCCTGTAAGAACAATGTCATCAACATACATAAGTAAAGCAACAAACATACACCCTTTCTTTTTCTCATATAAAGAATAATCAAACTTGCTATGCTCAAAATCATGCTTAATCAAGGCAGTGGTTAGCTTTGCATTCCACTGTCTTAGAGCCTATTTTAAGCCATACAAAGACTTGTTTAACTTACACACTTTATTCTTATTACTACTTTCATAACCTTCTGGTAAAGACATATAAACATCTTTTAAATCGCCATACAAAAATGCATTGTTAACATCCAATTGATAAAGAGGCCAAGAATTACACACAGATATACTAATCAAACATCTAACAGTTACCATTTTAACCACAAGACTAAAAGTTTCATCATAGTCAAAACCTCCCATGAGGTAAACCACATTCAGTCCAAGTGTTATTTCTGTTAAAAGCTTCTATTTTATTATTAATAGCCTCTATCCAATTAGGATCAAATAAAGCATCACTTAAGCAAGTTGGTTCAATAGACTTATTCAGAGTAGTATCAAAACACAGATTATCACCTTTTAGCTTACAATAATTCACATACTTCTCAATCCCATATTTAACATTAGAACTAAGCACATAATCATTTAATTTCACAGGCAACTTAAACTGTCTAGTAGACCTTAAACGAGGTGTCCGCATATCATCAAAACTATCAACCATTTAAGTTGGACGAGGATTATTACTTTGAACATTGCTTTCAAACTAGTTTTGGTCATCAACTTGGGTTGCAAAATGCCATCCTTCTTCATACATACCATGTACATAATCTGCAATATCAAATGAAGGTTGCATACTACCATCCTCAACTGATGTATCCTTCCTATCATCATTGAAACTTTAAAGCATTTGACTATCAAAAAATTTCAAGTGATCAAATTCACTTGAATTTTCCACATCAGTTATATCACATGTTTTTTGTTTGAAAGGAAATATGCTTTCATAAAATCTTACATCTCTTTAATAGAAAACATTTTTAGAATGCATACTCAGAAGTTTATATGCTTTCTTATCAGTAGAGTAACCAATTAAAACATACTTTTTAGACCTAAAAGACATTTTATTTGAAACAGTAGAAAAGCATAGACAACCAAAACACCTCAAGTTGGAAAGATTAGGTTTCCTTTTATAAATTAATTTAAAAGTAGATTTACCATTTAACACAGATGACGAAAGCCTATTTATAAGATACACAATAGTTAGAACACAATCATACCAAAATCTTAAAAGAATTATCCCTGAAACATAAGACTCCTTGCTACATTTAGCAAGTGTCTATGTTTCCTTTCAACTATTCCATTCTGCTGAGGAGTATGGGCATAAGAAGTCCGAGGCACAATTCCCAAATCACAAAACATAGTGTGCATTTTCTTATTAACAAATTCAGTTCTATTATCAGATCTAACGGTCTTAATTTTTACATCAAATTGATTATCTGCAACTTAATATAAGATATAAACACATAAAGGAATTCATCTTAGGTTCTTACTAAGTAACCCCATATATCCTGGGATTAATCATCAACAATGGCAAAAAGTATTTGAATCATTCTCTGCTAGGAACCCTGTAAGGGCCCCACAAATCAAGATGACACAAATAAAGTTTTTTTTTTTCATCTAGAGGTAAAACTTAATCTTGTGATCAGAAAGGGAAATGGTGCCTTATTTGCTTAAGCCCTTTGAACAAAACTTTCACCACATAGGCACAAAAGAATTTTTGTAATATAAAGGTTCATTTTTATGCACAAAAAAACCACATTGATCAACATGACGCCAAGGTTTGTGCCTAAACCACTATTATACACATGAAAAGAAAAAAAACCACATTGGTTCTTACCATACGGAAAAATCGTTTTCATATTCAAACATGTATAGACCTCCTGCCTATTCCCCAAGACTTTCTAACTTTTTCTTGTCTTGAATTATATACATTATTATTCTCATCAAAACCAACAAACATCTTGCTGTCTCTAATCAACTTATTGACAAATATCAAACAAACACAATATCCTGGAACTACAAGCACATCATATAAGATCACATTATTGGTCAATTTTAAGTTTCCAACATAACTAATAGTGGCTAGAGTACCATTAAGGTGTCCCATAATAATTTTTAATTCAAAAATGTCAACAATATTAAACATGCCAACAGTTGATACAGTCAAATGTTGATTAGCACCAGAATCAATAATCCAACCTCAAGTAATTGTCTTAACACTTATACTTGAATTAGCAAAGAAATACTTGGAAAATTCATATTGAACCAGACATTACCATTAAAGAATGATGCTTTACTTGCCATATTGGCATGTATACTAGCAGTAGGAGTTTCATTAATTAGAGACAAAAGTTTCTTCATCTGTTCAGAAGTAAAACCAGGAGAAGAGTTTCTAGAATACATTTTTTCATTTTGTTTAACATCAATATTAGCACTGAACCCTTGCTTAACAGAATTAGAAGACCTTTAAAACCAGTAGGAAAACCAACCAACTCATAACATCTTTCTATAGTATGACCAAATTTTCCATAATTTTTGCAATTAAGGTTAGGATTAGGTCCCCTATTATTAGAATTATTCCTTCTGGTGTTATTATTAGCATTATTATAACTTATTTTGTTACTGTTATTGTTACCATTGTTACAAGTTTTTGCAGTAAAAGAAAATGCATTCATTTTAGACTCAGTAACACCACGAACCCCTCTTTTGGATACCTCTCTAGAAACCACATTATAATAATCCTTAACTTCAGAAAAGGGACCTCTTGTGAGAAGAGAACTTCTCCTACAAGATCCCACCTCTGTTTTATTCTTTTGTTCATGATGAGCTCGTTTTCCGGCGACCGCTTCCGACCAAACAAGTTACTATAAATAAACACACACTTTGTCATACCACTTAAACACATATCAAACCCATTTCTAGCTAAGGTTCAAGCATTACTTTCGTTCTTCCTCAGTTTTGGTTAACCTGTTTTTCCGGTGAAGTGTTTTACGACACGGTCTATTTCTTCGTCGGAGAGCTAACCCACGGTGAGTTTAGCTAACACCTAAACTTCACTTCATTTGAAACTCATTTCTTTCTGTTATTTGATCGCTAACCTTCACGAAAACAAACAACTTCTGTTTATGTTCATTTCTCCGACTAGCTTCGTTTCCCGGCGAGAGTTTCAACTTCCGACGAGTGTCGTACGAATTCCAATGAACTGAGTTTTTACCACAACGAACTAAACGTCGTGTAAGGTATTCAAAATAACTGTCCTTTTGTATATTTAAGATTAGATGTAGTAAGAGGGTTATTACTAGTTGAAAGTATAGATGACAAGCAGTTGCGTTTTGTGGTTAGCGTATAACGACGAGATAAAAGTAAGAACCAATGAAATTAGTTCAAATGAAAAAAAGAGGTAAATAAAAGAAAGCACGTGGCCTGCGTTTTATTCAAGTAAATCTGTGCATACACAATCAGTAATATGGGTTTATATTATAATAGTTACAAAAGTGGTACTTCAAGATCTACTAGTTTGCATTATTAACCCTTGAGCTTTGTCAAAAATATAGACTTCAAATTATGTTGTCAAGTAACTATGCTTAATTATTTACTACACATCTTAATATACATGTATAATAAATTAGGCTTTGGACAGTTAGCTAATTATGGTTCACGAGACTAGTTTAACAAAGTGGAGCCGTTTCGTAGAAGACTAAGTTATGGAATATTATTTCAAAATACATTGTTATAAATTGTAGCGGTGTAAATTGTTTATTTAGGTGACCGAGATTTTGTAGCACTTGATAAGACTCGAGAGGTACCTAAAGTACCTCAAGGTCGCGGTTAAGACTTTGCTCGTGTTTCGTTCGTTGGTCATTATGTACTTCGTTTTGTTGATTACTCCATCACTCACTGATTTGCTTAAGGTGAGTTCATAGCCTTGCCTTTACATGTTTAATTGTTTTATAAACTCCGCGAGGGAGATACATGCTAGTTTTGACAAATTAAACACAAGTGATTTATTTGGTATGCTTGACCCGATTACATGATTTATTAGCATCGAGTACCTTTGCCGCAAAGTCCCTAATTTCATGAACCGTTAATTACATACGTGGTAAACGCCAGTATAAGTGAATAGATCTATTGGGTTTGACAAACCCCATCTAGGGTGAGTAGCGCTCACTTGAGTACATGTAGAACTGACGCATTGTATTGAGAAATCTATGGTAGATGGCAATTATACCTTCGTGGGAAACTTTTATATTATTATGGTTAAGGTTCGGTGTCATGACCTCGATGCAATAAAATTATTACATGACTTGTATGTGTTACAATGTCACTTGACGAACAAAGCTTATGTTCTACTTATTTATTTATAAACTCTATGAATTCACTCAACTTTATTGTTGATGTTTTTTGCATGTTTAATCTCAGGTCTTAAAGTTGTAAACTTCTTGGATGGGAGTTGTGAGTCGCGCGGATATCACTTGAAGACTCTAATTTCATACTTCACATTCGATTAAACCATCTTTTAAAACTTTATAATTTGTTAAAACTATTTGGGACCTGTTTGCAAACTCTGATATTTTATCGTATCGAATGTGAAACTTATTACAAAAAGTATCTTTTTGAAGGGTCGTTTCCTATGGCTTGTACTTTGTACTATGAAGTAGCACCCCCGGTTGCATTTCGCTGTGTTCCAAATTTGGGGGTGTTTCAGATTGCAAGGCCCATTAGAAATTGCATCAGCTTCATGAGCTACTGATGCAACCCTAATTCCTTACTAGCATAACAACTACACTTAAATTCACAAATACATTTAGGCAATTTAGTCAGAGCATCTAATTCTTTCCAAAGGGAGTTTAATCTATGATAATAGTATGCAACTGAACTACCACCTTGTTTATCTGTATTAATTTTTTGAAGCAAGTTATAAACCACAAAACCATTAACTTTATCATATGTTTCTTTTAACTCTTTCCACACAAATGCAACATTTTTAGAATAGACCAACCCCATATAAACATCTTGAGAAACCACTATTATTCTATTTGAGTTAGTGACCAAAAATTATAAAGTTTTGATAAAATAACTCATGGCTTAAAGTAATGTAAAGAAAATCAGTTTTGACAGGATATAAAGATAAAACAGTAAGAACACAAAACTAATTTTTAACATTTAACTATTATAAATTTATTAAGAATAATACCCCATAGTATGCAGAACTACAATGGGGATTAAATAACAATGTGTGTGTGTGTGTGATCTCCTCACTAACAACTTAATTAGCCTATCTTAGAAGTGTTAGGTTAAGTTGACTACTATGCTAACCAACGAGCTTGCTCAAGGACTAGTAGATATTGGAGGAATATGTGTTTGTGAAAGATATGACTTTGAATGCGCAAACTTAACCTACTCCTTTATAAGGCATGTCTATATATACTACTTAGGTAGGGTCATACCCACATGGGTGATAAGTGCATGTCCCAAGGTTGATTGGCTATACATATTGTACAGATTTGTCTCTATTATAATTCTATTCTAAGTATGGGACAAACACACTTTCTAAGGTCAATGTTGACACTGACCTTGTCTTCATACCCTATTCAGGGTAGTTTGACTTCAGGTGGATAAGAGCTTGGACTTAACCATTTCAATCCATCCTGCCTATTCTTCAGGCACTTGTCTTCAGGGATTTCTAATTGTTGGAGATCATATAGAGTTCAGTGAGTCTATTGCTACAACTCACTGAACCCATCAACTTCTTCTTTGGCTCAGGGACTTCATTCACTGAGAACCACCTCACTGAATGGTTGAGTCTTTCTTGTAGACTCGGGTTGAACACTTAAAGGTAACTCACTAAGTGACTGTTTACTCAATGACCTGATAATGTTTAAGGTTATCTTATGCTTAGGATATTTTGTATTCAAATAGAAGTGAAAGATCATTAGGCACTGGATTGGCCTAACAATCTCCCCTTATTTGGAGATAAATATAGCCTAAGTGTTTTTTAGTGTAAGTAAGTAAATACAACTTCTTCTTACACTAAGTCTAGAAAGCAATCTAAGGGATACTGATAACATAAAATACTTCATTCATTAGGGATTACAAGTCCTACCAATCTATTACAAAACATATAACATAAAACAAGAGTACTTAGTCCAATTTGTATCCAACCGATTCAAGCTTCACTTTCTTAGACTTTAACTTGTCTTGTTCAGAGTGGTTTTTAATCAGATTCCTCAACTTCAGGCAGAACCTTATGTTTTCAGGAGTGGTAATGTTTGAGGCCATTACCATTTTGTCAACATGGTTTCAACATCAACTCTATGCATGTCATTCATTTTATGAAAGGCCTAATCGCCAAATACATTAATAAAGAACATTCCGTATTCATGCTCAATAATCACCATGTTGTTGACAAATGGTACACCCGCAAGAAGGCTTTTATTGCACTATAATCCAGGGATTCTGATCTCAGGCTCCAGTTCCATATGCTTCCTTTTTCTTCCTGAGGTGATTGAAAGAACTTGACTAGGGGCAGGGAGAGTTGATCTTATTCTAAGTTCTTCAAGAATTGTTCTGAGTCTTTCATATCTCTTGCTCAAGGAGTTCATCAGATCCTTCACAACTTGGTTTTTCTTCTTTGGGATGATTTGTCTCAGTTCATCCCATTCAGTCACACCAAAATCACTAAAATTGAAAGGGTTATGGATATTAAAATTTTGTTTATCAGTGCCCCTGTATACTGTCATTGCATTACGTATGGTGTTTGGATGAATCTTGACATCAGTGATGGTTTCAGGCTTCAGTCTGTTGTTGGTGATCCATTGGTATTTTTCAATCCTCTTCTTCCTGAGTTCTCTAGACCTCTTAATCTTTTCAGCATGTTCCCTATTCAGGACTTTGATCTCAGCATCCTGAATTTTCTTGAACTGTTGACCGCCTTTTACAATTTCAAGGATCTTAGGATCAATTCCAGCTTTTGAGGTTTTTTCATGTACAACCTTGATCAGCTCAGGCTTGCTCATTGCCAATAGCTTTGCTTCCCCAGTAACTTTCTTCATCTTTTCCTCTTTGTCCAAATGCTCTTGAATTTCATCATTGGTGCTATAAATTTTATAAGGAACTCTAACTGGTTCATCAAGGTCAGGATGAACTTTACTTGAGGCTTTGACAAGCTTCTTTAGAGATTCAACATCGTTAGTGGTTATTGATTCGTCTGATAGTATATATATATAAAATACTAGGCAAATCCAAACTCTTCACCCTTGACAAAGGGAAAAAGTCAAGACCTACTTAGAAATAAAATATATAAGAATCAAATCAATAATAAAAAGATTCCGGAAGAGATATTCCCGGGTCGTATGTCCCAACGAGGCTGCAATTGAAAATTATCCTGGTTTGATGAGAAATTGAATGATGGAGAATATATGATGGAAACACTGATATAATTACAACTAAAATTAATTAAATAAAACCTAATTTAATCTACGGGAAACAGATATAGGAAATGGGGATCTTAAAAACTACGGGAAACAAAATTAGTTATAGGGAAATCCTAAAATTAAATCTATACTAAAATACGGGGAACAGAATCAGGTATCGGGAAACCTAAATACTAAAAATTAAGAAAATAAATGCTAAATTAAATTAAAAATCAAAATTAAATTCTAATTAACTTAATTTGAAAAATAAAGAAAACTAGAACTAAAACGGAGGTCGTTTGAATGTAAAACGAAAAGAAACGGTAAAACGCACCCGGTAAAACGGGTCTAAGACTGAAATTTAAGAAAAATTAAGCCTACACTAAATTTTATATTTTTCCTAGACACTAAATGACAAAAGAAAATTTTATAAAAAAGAAAAATATTTTTTTATTAATTTTTGAATTTTTTATGATTTTTCTAAGATTTAATGAATTAACAAAAATAAACTTTTTCTAAAAATTAACACTAAAATTTTTCTTTTATTTTTCAAAAATACTAGATTTAAAATGAAAATTAATGCAAAAAGAATTTTAATTTTTCAACTATTTTTCTATTTTTTATGATTTTTATAAGAAAAAGTAATAACTAAAATCTATTTTAATTGCTAGAAAATACAAATTTAACTGGAAAAATATAGAAAAATGGTTTTAATATGCTAAAATGGTGCAGAAAATTAATAGAAACAAAAGCCCTAATTTTTAAAACCCAATTGAACCCTAATTTATTCAATTAAAACTTTAACCTAATTTTTAATAAAACTAAAAACAAAAATATTAACTTTTTTATTTAACTAAGAAAGACAGGGTAAAAAGTGAAAGAAAGTAAACTACAGGGTAGGCGGGCTAATATTTGGAATTTTACACTACAATAGAAACGGGTGCCCCTTAACTATGAGAAAACTACCAAACAGACCCTACGATTTCAGCTTAATTTGCTTATTGAAAAAGTGGTTTTTAGCAAAAACTTAAAACTAAAAAGTTGTTAAACAGCTTATTTCTAACAACTTTAACAAAAGCAATATGAACTTAAAACCAAAGAATAAGCTAGAAATTAAGCTGATATATTCTGTTTACAGAAAGTAGCACTTAACTAGCTTTTTAGATTTTGGCTTTTTTAGAGCTTAATTCTTGATGAAAATTAAAACTACAAGAAGCTTATTCTAGTTTAAGATGTGTATGAAAAGGATTTACACTAAAATTACCCTATGTTTAGCAAATTTAGGAAGAAAATGAGAATGAAAAAGTGCAAGTTTTCATGAAACAGTTTTTAAGCTTTTTTCAAATAAGCTACAATGCTTATTTTTGAACTCTAGATGCTGAAACTGTGGAGATAAGCTACACTAGTAGTCTAAATTATACTTAGGTAAAAGGATTTATAAAACTTCACAAGGAAATGAGAAACTTAAAAGTAAAAAATGGCAAATCCTTATGCTGATATGAAATACACTTGCTGGTGCAATTAGCTGCTGGTGCAATTGGTATTAACTGAAATGCAGGCTAAGTTTGGGAGCTAACACTTTACTAAAATGATCCTAAGTGAACACAAACTAATCTTGACCTCTAAGTTGCTTTTAAAGTCCTAAAATCTAAAAGTCTAGTGACTGAAATATGCCCTGGTGCAAAATGAGAGATTTAACACTCTAACTTTTATAAAACTAAACTCTAACTTTTAAAAGCTGTTAATCTCTTGAACTTATACCCTAACTCACATGAATGAACAGCTTTGACAAGTTGATTATGATTTTAAGAGTAAAAATAGGCCAATACCAAACACTCCTTTAGAAAAACTGTCAAAACTATTGTGAGCTTAAAACCTATATAAAAACTAAAACAACCTAAACTCTTTATCTACTTTTATTTGAATTGGATTAATAGAGCTGATTGAACAAAAAAAACTGTAGCTTATTTAGAAAAATAAGCTACTTACTCTACTAGCTTATTACTTACTAGATGACAGAATTTTATGAGAAACTGAAATTACTCAAACTAAAGCTTATGAAATCTAAAATCAGCTAATAACAAACTTAAACAACATTGTATTGAAGAGAATTAAACAAAGCTTGATTAGAAATAAGCAAATATAAAAACTACTTTTAAGCTAATTTGAATCTAAAGAAGTAGAACCTGAAAATAATGGAGTCTCAGAACTAGAGCCACTCTAGTTGAGTGAGTGGCTCAAATTGTGATCCTAAGTGGCTTCCAAAGCCTCTAAACCAAAGAGCAATAAGCTCAATAAGCTATTTTTCTTCTCTTTTATAGAGGTCTCTCAGCCTTCCTTGGACTTGGGTTGTGTTTGCTGTGAGAGTACAAAGCAATCCTAGCCCTTGCTTGCAAGTTGTGTTACTTCTGGCTCAATCTCACCATTGAAGGTCTTCGGGTTGTGTGATTTCCAAGTGGGAAGGGTTATAGGGGTAATGGGTTGTGGGGAAAGGGTATGGGTGAGCTGGGAAGTGTACTAGGGAGGTGGTTTGGAGCTAGAAACCGTGGGAAAGGGAGGGGTGGTTTTGGCGGTAAACGGGTTGAGTACAGGGGTGGTTCAGGGGTTTAAACGAAAAGAATGGGGAAGAGGCAAAAATGGTCCCTCACTTTTGGCTCTCTTTTCATTTCCTTTTTAAGCCCTTTTTCAGTTATAATGAAGTTTGGAAAGTGACAGTTATGGCCCCTCTGGTTTTATAACAAAAGAATAAAGAAAGGTTAGGGGTAATTGCAATAATGGTCCCTGCGTTTTATAACTAAAAGGGTAAAAGGGTTTTGGCAAATTGCAAAACCAGCCCTTGTGTTTGTTTAAACCATTTTTCTTTTTTTAAAACAAGGTTTTTGAATTGGCAATTTAGCCCTAAAGTTTAATAAAAATTGAATTGTAGGCTTTAGTTGGGCTTGGTTTTGTATTGTTGGGCTTTTGGGTTGTATTGGGCCAATTGAGTGTGTTGGGCCATTAGGTTTAGGCTATGTTATTGGGCTATTGGGCTTTTTCAAGGCCCACTAAGGTAGGTGATGGGTTTTGTGTGTACAATGGCTGAGATTGGCTGTAACTGGGCTAGGATTGGGCCTTCAAAGTCTTCACAGTCTTTGTCAATTGCACACAAATGGGCTGTTGAAATTGATTGAGGGCCCATTTGGTCTTCACAGTCTTCATAATTATACTATTGGGCTTTCCCGGCCCATCAGATGGGTTAAGATTGCATCCAATAGTATTCTTCAGTTCCGGCTCCGGTTTGACTGCTGATTCTTCAGTATTGACTCTGACTTTGGCATTTTTGGACTTTGGCCTTGATTCTGCACAGTCTTTTCCATTCCATGCTCAGTTTTGTCATTTTGGCTTGGTTTTCTGCCTTTTTGTTGATATCCACTTCCTGCACAATACAAATGCAAAACAAACATATATTTGGCAGTTTTTGTCTGTTTTTGGTCATTTAAGCTCGTTTTTAGAGGTAAAAGATATGTGTAATTAAGCACATATCAAATATCATACCAACACATATCATTCACATAGCAGTCATAATAACATCAATTGTCCCAAAAACAAAACAACATTTCGCACAGTTCAGAAAACAGTTCAAAACACATTTGAGTATCATTTTCCCCTAACGGAAAAGATTTAAAAAGTGGGGCTACGAGAACTAACCTCAATAGATGATAATAACCGCGCAGATAATCTCTACACAACGAATCAAACAATCTCTACACAACGTACCAAATAATCTCTACAACGCACAATGGTACCTGGCTACGACCTATCATTAATTTCACCTTATTAATATTTTGTACAATATTGCCTTATTGTACAAGCGTTTTCAAAGACTTTACCACCAACCTGAGCACGTCCCAACAGTGTTTCCAACTCATCCAGGGTCACAGCATCACGAGCAACGATGACTCTTATATGCTCCAAACACTTTACAGCACCTTCCACCTTTCCAACAGCGTCCAATTCAGCAACAAGCCTACGCTTCTTGCTCAATGAGATCCTTAATGAAAGGCAAAGATTACGCATCAATCTAGCTAACGATTCATCCTCACTGCGCGAACGACCAAATACATACTTCATCTTATCCACCAAACGCGGGGACTCAGCAACCTCAGACAACTTACCCAAAATAAAAAATGGCCCCATGTATACAAAAAAAGACTAAGAAACTAAATATGCAGGTATGATACAATACTCTGCATTGCAGCATACATATAAACAGGAGCACTTATGAACCTTTAATCTACCAAAGGAAAATTCAAAAGACATAACTGCCAATGTAATTAAGGTAAGCACCAACCAGTTTGTAACTCCTACAGCTATTATTACTTGAATTAATGCAACATATTCTAACAAGGTAACCAGTCATCTGCTAAAACTCCTTACCTATGACCTATTGCCTAAACCTCAAAAATACAAAATTAATATAGATTCAATATGCAGGTTCAAGTTATAAAAAACCCTAGATTTCTCTCTCAATGTGGGCAATTTCTGTCCTTTAAAAAACACTCTAAATCGATCTCTAGATTACTACCATCTATGTATCTATCTTGCTAGGGCCCTAATCCTGTTGAGAATCCTTGTGAATCTCCTTGATTGAAGTTTCCTACAAGTGGACGATCCATAGATCTATAGGATTTAGATTTCGTTTCGTAGTGTTTTATAACCGAAATCGTCTAGGTTTTGATCTTTCTATTCCTTTTAATTCAAGAGTTGTATTAATTATAAAGGGTGGTTAGGGCCTGTGATTATCATTGCTTGAAACCCTAATTCTTTAGGGTTTCTTTTTTCCTTCCTGGTGGTCCTATTGGTTATGTTTTATGGAAAAGGGTGAGGGTGAGGAGGACATTAATTCGATTTTGAATACTTTTAATTCTAAGATGTCGCATATAATGAATATGGATGGGTGGGAAGATCCCAAGGTTAGTGCTATGGAAAATATTATGGATGGAAACCCTTTTAATGTAAACCCTAAATTGTCCTTTGTGTCGAATGGGTCTTTTGCTGTAGTGGTGAGCAAAAAACCCACTAATAAGACAAAGTTTAGGTTATTAAGTAATGCTGAACAGGTTGAGAATGCGGATGTGGTTCTTCCCTTGGCTACACTTAGTGCTGCTCAACATAGATACGTAAACTCTCTGGTAAGATTTTTTGTAGGGAAGAATGTTGCTTTTACCCTCGTTCAGAATTATGTCACTAATACCTGGGGTAAGTTTCGATTTGAGAAGGTTAATAAGGATGAAGATGGTTTTTTCTTTTTCAAATTTGCATTATTATCTGGTTTAGAGCAAGTCCTGGAACAAGGACCTTGGTTAATACGTAACATACCTATCATCTTGACGAAATGGTCTCCAAATCTGTCCTTAACAAAGGATAAGGTCACGAAAGTTCCTGTTTGGGTCAAGCTACACAAAGTTCCTGTTGTGGCTTATTATGAAGATTGATTGAGCTTAATTGCAACCAAAATTGGAAAACCCATTATGTTAGATGTTTTTACTAGCAATATGTGTGCGGATCCTTGTGGTAGAATGGGTTATGGGCGTGCCCTTATTGAGGTTAGTTCAGAAACCAAACTGAAGCAAGAATTGATTATGGCTATTCCTGAGGTTAAAGGTAATGGACACATGAATGTTCATATTCAAGTAGAGTATGAATGGAAGCCCCCAATTTGTCATGACTGCTATGTTTTTGGCCATAGTAACGATCAATGCCCCAAACATGTGATTGAAAATGTAGAGGACAATGCGGAAGAAAAGACAGATGGGTTTACCACTGTTATGAATTGCAAGAAGAAAGGCAAACAGCCCCAGACTCTTCAGGCTAGGAAAATTGATGGCTTGAAGTTTCATAAACCTAAAGCAACTTTTGTTTATCGCCTTAAAGTCACTGAACCTGCATGTACTATAGAAGCTCAAAGCGATGGTAATGAGTTCCTTACACTCAAAAATCAATTTGATTCACTTAACCAATACGATCTTCTTAGGGAAAATGTGTCGAGGGAATCTAGTGGTGCTAATTTGGAACATGTTGAATCAGTAGCAGATGTAGAGAATGATGTTGAAGAAGTTTATGTGGAAACTAACCCCAAGGGGGCAAGCACTCCCTCTTTTAATGTTCTTGATGTTTAGCATCGCTACTTGGAATATAAGGGGTTTGAACCGCACCCCTAAACAATCGGAGGTTTGGCATGTTGTAAATGAGAACCACTTAAGCGTTTGTGCTATTCTTGAGTCCCATGTTAATATTTTGTCCTTATCCAAAGTGTGTTCTAAAGTTTTTCGATCATGGGACTGGACTTCTAATGCTAGTTATATCCTAAAGGTTGTCGTGTCATTCTTGGATGGAACCTTAATATTGTCAATGTTATGGTCGTTTCTTAATTTATCCAAGTCATGCACGTTAAAATCATTCACAAGGTTTTTGGTAAAGAGCTATTTTGCTCCTTTGTTTATGCAAGCAATTATCCCATGACTAGGAGGTCTCTATGGGCTGATTTGGATTGCCATAAGCTTGTTACTCGTGATAAACCATGGACGCTTATGGGTGACTTCAATGTGGCCCTTAATTTGGAGGATTATTCCTCGAGTTCGTCTAAACTTAATTCGGCTATTAGTGACTTTAAAGATTGTGTTTTTAACATTGAGGTTATGGATATTAATAGCTCTGGTCTTCATTTCACATGGAACCAGAAACCGAAGGGTGGCCATGGGCTGCTAAGAAGCTCGGTCGTGTTATAGGGAATAATGAGTTTATTGATACGTTTCCTGATACTTATGCGGTCTTCCAGCCATACAGAAATTCTGATCACTCCCCCGCGGTCCTGAATGCCTTTTAAAAATCCCAAGCCTTTTAAGTTCTTTAATTTTCTCGCTAATACAAGGCAGTTTAGGGAGATTATTTCTGAGGCTTGGAAGGTGGACATAGAAGGTCATAGAATGTACCAAATTGTATCCAAGTTAAAGGCTCTTAAGAAGCCTTTTCGTAAGCTTCTTCATGATCAAGGAAATATGCGCGAGCGTGTTAATAAGCTGAGGTTTGAACTTGAAGAGATGCAAAAGGCTTTAGATGATAATCCCAACGATATTTCTCTTAGAGAGGAAGTGTCGGTGTATGTTCAGGCCTTTAATGAGACTAAGTTAGATGAAGAGCGGTTTTTAAAGCAAAAGGCTAAAATTGAGTGGCTCGAGGTTGGAGATTCGAACTCAGCTTATTTCTATAAGGTTGTTAAGAGCCGCAATCATAGAGGGCGCATAGATATTGTCTTGAATTCAAACAATGTTGTGGTTATAGTCTCTAGTGTGGCGGATGTTTTTGTGGACCATTATCAAATGTTCCTTGGTAGTGATTTGGCATGTGATAACATGGAGTCTGATGGTTTATTTTTGAAGAAAGTTTCGGCTGATTCTTTTTCTAATATGGCTCGTCCAGTCACGAATGAAGAAATCAAGGCGGCTATGTTTAGTATTGGTGATGATCATGCTCCTGGCCCAGATGGTTTTTTGTCGGCTTTCTTTAAAAAAGGATGGGACATTGTTAGCTTGGACGTGTGCCACACTATTCATAACTTTTTCATTAATGGCAGATTTCTGAAGGAAATCAACCACACGTTTATTTCTCTTATTCCTAAGGTCACTACTCCTCATAAAGTTACTGATTATCGTCCCATCTCATGTTGCAATGTCATATATAAATGCATTAGTAAAATTCTTACTAATCGTATTATAGACGGGATTAAAGAGGTTGTTAGTGACAACTAATCTGCTTTTGTTCCGGGTAGACGTATCTCGGATAACATTCTTATTACTCAGGAGCTTATGCATAACTACCATACAAACAGAGGTCCTCTTAGATGTGCGTTTAAGATTGACATCCAAAAAGTATATGACACGGTTAATTGGTATTTTTTAGATCGTATTCTTAAATGCTTTGGTTTCAATCCCCTTATGATTAAGTGGATTATGGCTTGTGTTACTTCTACTTCTTTCTCTTTAAACTTAAATGGTGATATTCATGGTTTCTTTCATGGGAAAAGGGGTTTGAGGCAAGGGGATCCTTTATCTCCTTTCTTATTACCCTAATTATGGAGGTATTAACATTGATGCTTAAAAGAAAAGTCAATTTGTCGGGGTTGTTTCGTTATCATAAGCAATGTGAGGATCTTCAACTTATTAATGTGTTCTTTGTGGACGATCTTTTCATCTTTGCTCATGGGGATGTCGATTCAGCCCATATTATTATGGAGTCTCTTAAATAATTCAAGTCTTCTTCAGGGCTTGTTCTGAGTATTCCTAAAAGCACGGCCTTTTTTGTAATGTGCCTAATTATATTAAGATTGTTATTCTTGATATAATGTCGTTTGGTGGAGGTGTTATCTCGGTTAAATATCTTGGTGTCCCTCTTATTTCTTCGAGACTTCTTAATAAGGATTGTAAAGTTCTTGTTGAGGGTCTGAACAATCAAGCTACGGTGGCTGAGTTTGTAACTAATAATGGTTGGATTTGGCCTACTTCCTGGAATGTTATGACGATTTTGGAATGCCAGGTTGGCAATCCCAAGGCCAATTCATTGCTACTCATGCGTCGAGGCATTAGGGTACGATCGAGATTAACTTGATTGAAAAGCAATTTATGGATTAGGGTCAAGAATCAAGCTGGCGGGAGCGTCTAAGGGCCTGGAAGCTTCACTCTTAGCCTATAAAAGGAGCCACTAACACTCACGATTAGTATCTAGTGTAGTTTACTTAGTGTAGCTTTTAGCTTATGAATTTTAGCTTATTGTAGTGTTTTTAATATTGTTTTCAATTAATGTAATTTCCTTTTCAAGCTTGTACTCAGTTTTCATAATCAATAAAATTTTAGTTTACTTAATGTTCAAATTTCAATTGATGTTTTTACTTTAATGCATAATGGTTTACTAAGCTCTCTACTGTTCTATTAAGCTTAAATAGCTCTCTAATTCACTAATAAGCTAGTTATATACTTAGTTAAGCTCTCAAAGCTTAACTGGGCTTATTGTTACTCAAATCTCTCCCCAGATATTACCTCAGCTTAAATTGGAAGGGAAACCGATTGTGGAAGGGCTTCCAAAACCTTACTAGCTTATCTCTGATAAGCTAGAGCTTTGTAGATTAGCTCCTTGAGCAATATAATAGCCTTGTTTTGTGCAGAGGCCTTTGTAAGTCTACATTTTACTTTTTCTAGCTTAAATTTACATTATAGCTTAATACTACTTAATATCTTTATTATTGTTGTTAGAATTTCTTTTTTTTGCTTATGTTAGTTGTTTGAGCTCTATTGTTTTCAAAATTATCTAGTGTAGGTCTTAGTTTTCATGTATTTGCTACTTAATAAGTTTAAAAAATCAAAATCGTAGCAGTATCGTTGGCTTATTGTTTTAGCTTATTTGATTATTGAAATATGTTCATTAGGCTGTTAATAACTTTATAATAACTGGTATTGAGGATTAAGACTTTAATCTCAATTTTTTTAAGCTAAAAAATGAGTTTAATCTTTAAAAAGGTGTGTTTTGACTTATGGTTGTAGAACTGAAGTTAATATTATCAAAGACCTATTTGTCCTTTAAGTGAATTTGAATATCACATTTAAGTTTTTAAGGTTAGGATTTTTAGTTTTAGGAGGTTATATCAGGCTTTTGGCATGTTTGTGTGTTGAATTTCGTGAGGTAATAAGCTCTGATCCGTAGGCATTTTAGTGATCAAAAATTTTCTAGTTATTGTTGTTGCTCTAAATACTCTTGAATTGGGTCTCTTTAAAACAGACGTTGAGTCTAAAATATTTAGGTCGGTTTTGTGGTGTTTTCGGTTTAGCCTTAATACAAATTTGTCAATTGCTATTCAGCAAAGGAAAATTGCGTTAGTCATTTTCAAGTTAAAAATTAAGCTAGTTAAAATAAGATTTAGCTTTTGAAACTTAGTATACAGCTAGTTTATAGGTCAATCTAGATTAGTTAGGGTTTATTTTGTAGAAAGTAGCTTATTTACCAATCTGTTTTTTAAGCACGTGGCATTTTGCTCTTGTCTTTTACGATAATCGTATCAGCAATTTCCAAATTAAGTTCTTCCGGCGGTCGTGGAGATGAATTATCATACAACAAATTCTCAACAAGACGGATTTCTTCCTCTAGATCAAAGTCGGCTTTCTCAATTCCCGGTGGAATTGGATCGATATGAGCGAGTTCACCGGAGAACTCCTCGAGAAGATAATCAAACTTAGGTGAAGAATCAATTAAAATATCACGGTTAAGCAAAGATTCGATAAGATTAGACTCGGCATTGAAATAATGCGGATCAATCTTTGGAGAAATGATTTCTTCATCATCAAAAAGAGGGTTCGAATAAATTTTGAAATTTTCCATCGGAACGTCCTCATCAGAAAGTGACTCGTCATCACTAGAGGTGAAATCGTCGTTTGAATCAAAGAGAGGATTCGAGAAAGTTGTAAAAGTCGGAGAAGTTTCATCACACTCGGGCACATCACACTCACTTTCATTATCGGAAAAATCCTCGGACTCACTTGGGATTGGGACAAGGTTCTCAACACTAGACTTTATTAATTCGTCCGATTCCTTTTCAGGAATAGTGTCAAGATGCTCGTCCCCCATTATGAGAGAGTCCTCGGGCTCTCTAGTCGGTAAGACGGGAGGGGAAGATGTGATAGCAACAGACGGAGAATATCGAGCAATAATATCTCTCAAAGGAATAGAATCATCCTCGTCGTCATCATAATTACAAATAGATTTAATACGTTGTGAAGCAGCAAGATACTTTTCTTCCATTAAAACGCGCTCCTTTTTCCGCATCTCGATGTCCAAACCATTATAATCTTGCAAGAGTTGTTTAATTTTAATCTCACAATCTCTTTCATATTCATCATCAATCTTCTCACCTCGAAATCTTTTATAACTCAAATCATTCGTGATATCTTTAATTTCGTCATCAATCAACCGCTTCTCACTCATTATTTCTTCTATACTCATGTCTTTCTTTTTAAAACTCTCCTCTTTATTAATCCTCTCGATTTCAAGAAGTTGAACGGTAGAAAATTGCGAGGGTTGAATTTGGTCAAGACCGAAAGAATTAGAATAATTGAAATTTTGGTTCATCGGTTGACACTGGAAAGTCTTGTGAGGACCCCCGCAATTATCACAACAAAGAAAACTTGGTGAATTATGTGAATAATAATTATCATTATAGTTTTGATTGTAACATGATTCCTGCTCATAGACAAGCGAGAATCGTGGTGGACAATCATAGCCATAATGAGAATTGTTTCCACATAACTCGCACAAGTATGTCTCATTCTGGGGTTGTGGAGCGTAGTCGGAAAAATTTTGATCATTATTGAAATAATTCGAATTTGAATCATAAGTGAATGAATTTTCATTTCTCGAAGCTCACAATGAACAAAATCCACCTTTTAACGGGCCTTCACAACCACAATAAGTGACTGGCTTTACATCACCATAAGTGCAATTTAAACAAGTTCCATCTAGAAGATTAACACCACACTGTTGGCACGTACATAGATAACAATAGAAGCCATCACATGGTTGTCCACACCCCCCTCGCTCGCGTTGGTTGAATGACGTCATAAGAATTAAACAATATAGAGGATAAGAAGAAAGAATTAACGGATAAGAGGGTAAAGAATAATATTTTTAGATTTTGAAATTATACATAAGAAAACAAATAAAAATAAGAAAGAAAAATATTTTTGGTTTTTTTTTAAGAACGAAATTAAACTTTCTGAAGAAAGGATCTTCAAGGCTTGAACACGAACAATACCGTAAAAATCGCTACACCTCTCCCCGGCAACGGCGCCATTTTGATAAGGTCGTTGTTACGTTTATCAAATAAACCCTCAAATATATAATATATATATATAATACATATATGTATATGTAAGCTAAGTATCATACAAATTATTCTTAAGAAAGAATAAAAAGTAATCAACACGGGTACCGTTTTCCTCGGCGAGAGGTGAATGGAAATCTACGTTCAAGTTGTAAATCGAGCTTGATTGTAATTCAAGTTTTTGGTTTTGGTTTTAAACTCTTTCTATACTAAAATTAAACTAATATTAATTCTAAGATTATCAAATACGACAAGATTATATAAAATTGATTAAAAAGATTTAAATGACAAATATGCTTTAAAAAATGACTAATATGCTTGCTAAGTGACGTGAAAAGTTCATTAAGTGTGAATTTAGGTTTATTAACAAATTAATTCCCTTAGAAAAGAATTTTTATCTCACAACATTGGTTCATTTTGATAAAAACCTCTTGAAAAGATATTAATTACTAGATGTGTAGTTTGACTATTTCTCCGGCTTTTGCCATTCGAAACATTCAAACTATAAATCTAAATAATCCAAAATTATTAATTAAACTTTTTTTTAAATCCACACTTAAATCCCAATTCACAAATGTCACTTAACAAGCACTAATAAACTACTCACTACGCATGGCAATTATCAAATAAGCAAACATTTTATAAAATGACAAAATAAAAACCTCACTAATCTAATTGAAAAATGTTAGAAAAATGATACGAATTGGATGACCCGCCAATTAACGATAACCACTCGATTTAATTTAAGCTAAAACGAATAGTCAACTTCGGTCTAGCCTAATATACAACCATTAAGCTCCGAGCTTAATGAGTATGACGGAACCACAAGCAATAAAAAGAAAAACATAATTTTATGTTGAGACAGTTTATACAATAAAATGTTCAACATTTCAGGTTATCCAAACCACATGGCTCAATTTAAATTTTACCATCCAACCGCGAAACCAAAATCAAACTACACACCAACTGCTTAACTAAATTTACAATTTCTAAAAAACTAAAGCTCAATTCAAATAAGCTTTTCACAATGAAAATACAAATCCAACAGGCCCTATTTAATTTTATAATCCAAAATAGTAACAAATCCCGATGTGCGATTAACTACAAACTAAACGCAGCTCTAAAGTGTGAATTTCCAGTACCAACATGAAACTTTTATAAGCTAAGCCAACACAAATTTGAAACAGACACTTGAAAACTTGATCGCAAACTTACTAATCAAATCAGTTTACACGAAAGAAATGAATCTAACGCTAACAAACTAATATTAATAATAAGCTAACATATTTCTAGAAAGCTTTAACCGATTAATAAACAAGAAACGAAAAGTATTTGATGAAACGAATAAACTAATGAATTTTTTAACCATGAACTTTGGCATTTAAAGTCCGTTTTTGGTTATTTTAGCTTGTTTTTAAAGGTAAAAGGTATGTGTAATTAAGCACATACCAACTCATGAGTAGACCGGTTCCAAAAGCAAGAAAATAAGACACAAACTGTTAAACATTCACAGTTTATAACAAATTCAATTTTGCAATTCCTGTTAACAACTTGGCCCAACAACGCAGCCTACACTAAAACGCAGCCCAGAACAATAAAATGTGGCCCAAAGTAATCAAATGCAGCTTAACTTAATTTAAAAAAAAACAAGGCCCAAGATCAATTAACAAACCAAACACAACCAAACGAGGCACATATTGTTACTTTATGCTAATAAGCCAGATTCAATAAGCACATTTACAGAATAAGCGCACACGATTAATCTAACTCACAAATAAGATAAAACTCAGAATTAGTCCACGAATTCATTTAATCGAACAACTAAGAGCTACTAACGAATTCAAAATATCAAACGAGAACTTAAATCACTAAATTAAGCACTAATCACTTCCAAAACACGAGACGATTATCTTATACGATCGAGACTAAGCAGATAGCATAACAAGATAAGCACTCAACCACGTAAAACAGCAACAAGGATTTAGATTAAGCTATGTTCTAGACAAGATCTAAAGTATGGAATGATTTTTCAAAATGAAATAAGCTACAAGAACATAAACTACCACGAATAACCTATGTTTTATTAAGTGATCAGTTTGGAAATCATTTTTATGACGAAATAAGCAATGAAAACTAAATAGAAACAGATTTGATAGATAAAATAAGCTAAATGAGTTTTTGAACCATGAACATAAGACGAAATTTAAGCTACTTCTAGATCTCAAGTGTCTAGGAAGAAATAAGCTCAATAAGTAAGCTTATTACAGATCCTAATTGACTTTTCATAGATCTAAAACGTTTTGATTCCAACAGCTTATTAATAAGCTTATTCGTGGCTTATTTTTGGTATTATTTGGTTAAAAACTTATTTGAGATGAAAACTATGAAATGAAAAAGCCTAAATTCGGCTTATCAAATCTAGATCCATAATCAATAAGCTCAGTCGAAATAAGTCCAGAAAATAAACTATAAACAGCTTATTCAATAAGCTAGAACGAAAAAGATGTTTTAAACTAAATAAACTAAAACTATAGAAGAGAGCCTTTAACCAACAAACATTATTATTAAATTGATAAAAGCGTTACAATAAAGCTCGAAAATAAGCTTCTAAATAGCTCCAATAAGCTAAAACTACAAATAAGCTACACTACTTTGAAAAATAAGCTAAAAACTTAAAAAAACTAAACTAAAAATTAAAAGACTAGTTCCCCTAAAGTGAGGGGTGGCGATTTGCTTTAATAGGGCAAGAAAGGGGGTGATTTGTAAAATGCCAATCATTAAGAGCCAATCATTGCATTGGGATACTCCACCTATGACTGGAAAACGTGTCAGAACCAATACTCGAAGGACATGTGGATTCTTCTTTGGCTTTCTTTATACGCAGTTGGTGCTGTCCGTTTAATTTCATTTGCTGTGAATTGGAATTGAAATGTGAAGGTGTTACTCATTCCCTTGCCATGTGTCACGCTTTAACTCGTCCATTCCAAGATAGTGGGAACGCACGTGAGAGGATTTGATTTAATTTACAATCATGTGCCTTGACGTCACCAGCACATAAACATTTAGATTTGCAATTTTGCTAAATGGGCTTTTCATCATGTTGGGCCTAGTAGCTTTTATGTTGGGCTTTTAATAGATTGGGCTGGCCCGGCCCATAAAATGGGTTATGGGCTGGCCCAATAAGATCCGAAGGCACCCTTGGACTCGTTTTCTCGTGCTCTTTCCAATGGCATGCTTAGGGACATTTCACGACGAACCTGTAAATACCCGTTTTTGCTCTGGTTTCAATCATTTTTTCCTGCAAGACATAAAAATACCAAACAAACATATTTGCAATATAATTAAGCATATTTTAGTATTTTTAGTCCTTTTTATAGTGTTTTCCGGGTTATAAAAGATGTGTATTTTAGCGAACATCACAAGTGCAAGCAAACATCAAAGCAAAAGATACTTCATTCATTTAGGACAATGTGTGTGAACTACACACAAGCATACATAAAAATAAAAACAAATATGCTTTAGAAGCATATTAATACATGAAAAGAAATCCTAAATAGCCATAGAAGGATTTTTGACTTGCTTACGACACAAAAGGGTTTGACGATTATTTGTAGGCATATTACGAGATTAGTTGGTTGTTGATGGAGAGTTTAGAGCAGAGGCGGTTCTGTAAGGGTAATCTCTTTGAACTCTAGGTGGTGGATGTGGTCGAGTGAGGAGGAATTCAATCCACTTGATATCTTCACTTAAAGCAAGGAATTGTTTTTGGGTGAAGATGCAACAAGGGAAATACCCAACATGGGTTTCAACTTGGTTAATATTGAGGGTGTGTGGTAGGTTTGGAGAGTAAGGTGATGAGGGAATGTTGTTTTGTTGTTGGGAGAGATGCATGTGTTAGGAAATATTGTAAAGTACTGCTGGCAGATAACAAAGTACTGTTAGTATAAAGTCAAAGTACTGTTAGTG